>JACJUY010007845.1:13710-33956 GCA_014220935.1 Platorchestia sp. MABIK
GCCGAGCGGTCAGAGAGCTCTGGGCAACTCGTCGATGCGGCATGGAGCACGCGAAGTTGCCAGGTGTCACGGGCTTTAGACTCGCAGTTGTGTATGGAGTGGCCGATGTTTGCACATCTCCTGCATATGGTTATGCTGCTGCGGCATCTCTTTGCAGTGTGTCAATAATCATTTGGCAGTTATGGCACGTCATGGGTTTGTTTTGGAATGGGTACACTCTGGTATCTTGTCTTTCTCCTGGAATATATATATTGTATGGTACATATTGCTGTCTGAATGATCTGAGGAAAGCTTGCGTGTCAGGATTTCGAGATTTGATAAGTTGCTGGGGTTACATCTTCCACATTGTATTCCTCCTGAAGTCCCATTTTGAAATCTCCAACATCAGTTATATCAAATTCGTTAATGTAAATCAGTCCCACCGAGTGGTTGAAACGATTGCACTTTTCGGTCCTGCACGGCACATCTTCAACACTGGTGAGCTCCGCCATCTTCCCCGCCTGACGCTCGCTCCGCACCTCCACCACCATCACTTCCCTGCTCACACTGAAGAGTCTTTTGGGTTTCTCTCCTGTTAGAGTCATGATTTCTTCTATGATTGCAAAGGGATTCACAGTCTTTTTCTTCTCTGCTTCAAAGTTTATAGCGAAGTACCTCGGGAAGTACTGTTCTTCAGTAAGTTAGGAAGGGATGTATTTTATCTTCTTCTTCTGGTAGGTTCCTCCGATAACAGACATTCTCAGAGGTCCCACCACTGACGTTTTCATCGGTTGTGTAGGTTCCATCTTTTAAATTTTACAGAAAAAAGAGGGAGGGGTCCTTGCTAGGCAAGGGCCCAAAAACAAAATATGCGTACTAACACCCTATATTACAATTAGGATTTCTATATACTACTCCAAAAATAAGGAAAATGACCCCGATTATAAAGGGCACCGCCCGCGTTGGTTCTAGCCAGAAAACTAGTTGAATAGAAAAATTTGTAAGCAATATAATCAATTACAATGTAAATTGTACACGAACGCAGCTGGCTATACTAACGGTATCACCTCGGGAAGGTGCGGGTCTGGCTAGGTACAGACAAATTAATAAAGGTACCATACAATCAAATCCTTGTCTATTTTGTTTTAATGTTCCCTCTATCATAATTATAATCCGTTCACTTAGATACCAGTAAAACGTGATAAAGGGAACAGTGAAAATTCCTACTAAACTAACAACTGGCATTTGAACTAGAGATACCGGTCTTTTTTCTATTCACTCTCAACTTGTAACATTACCTAACTCGTCACCTCTTTATTATTGCAAAGCATTCACTCAAAAAACTATAAATTTGTTGTGTGATCATCCATTTAAATTTAAATTAAATGCTTATCAACTAATGACCGTTGTGTTGAAATTTTTTAATTAGAAAAACAAAACCTGTAATTTTCGTGGTCATCGAGCTTACATATTTTTTTCATGCTTCCTTGAAATGACATTTTTGAACGTCTGCCGAAACAAGCAATTCTAATATTATTTCTTACGTCAAGAAATTCAAAGCTTTATGTCACGTACATGTAAACTGTCAAAGTGTTTTCCCCCACAATGAAAATGCATCTTCAATAAAATTGCGTTGTCTCTCATAATTATAACTACATGTATCATTAAATGTAGATTAAGCAACATTAGGAGTACATTGACTTCAAAAATTTATTTTCGACTAGTGACATGCGTAGTACATTACACATGTGTGTGCATCATCTAAGTGTATTTAGTTTAAGATGTTTTAAAAATCAATGATGTACTACTTTTTCGTATAATAATAATAAACTCATTTAACGACAGCTTCGGTCATTGACTATTTAGCTGTCGCTTTGGTGAATTTGCCAAAGTCGAACTACAACATGTGTCGTTCCAAGATTTCAGGATATTATTATTTGTTACACTGTACGCGTCTTGTTCTAGTGTTTGGATTTTGCACTTTTTCGGGAGGTTTCATTTACGAGGTTTTGCTTCCAAGTGGAAGATTATTACACTGACTGTTGATAGGTCACATTACTTCAATGTTGCAACCTAAAGTAACACAAGAGGCCGCAAACAAAAACCCGCCAGTGACTCAGCAACCAAGACCACCCCGCATCGAATAACACAATTTCAACACCACCCTCCAAACCACCACAGCAGAGAGTATTATGCAGTCGTTATTACTGCGGTTTTCAAGACCGTCATTACGGCAATAACCACCGTGAACTCTGTTTTAAGTGTCATATCCTTGGGTTAAAGCATCTCAAACCCGAATTGTCCGAGCTCATTGGGCAGCCAAAACCCGTAGGGGGTTTCAGCTGCCACATATGGCCGGGCGCCTTACCCACGCTGAAACCCCCAGGCTATCAACTCAGCGCGCCCGGCCATATTGCGCGTTCATCGTCTATACTGCCACAAACAAAGATATCCTCCGCTGAAGCAGTGAGTATTGTTTAAGGAATTTGATTGCGTCATTCCACAAACACTTCAATCGTCGACACATTGAAAGTTGAGTGCAACACTTTTCTTGGACATTCCAGACTTCAAATCTTCTAGTTACGATCTCTTCTGTATTCCGGAGTTGTTTCTCTCGTTGTTATATAAATCGAAAACATCATCGCACGTTTTACCGCGTTTTAACACAAATTGTTTATTTCAGTTCAGTGTATCATTCCGATTCGCGGAGTACGGAGTATGTATACAATGATTCACAACAGGTGTACTATTTTTATTAACAGTTGTTTTCAAGCTCACCCCTCGACCACGGTATATTTACAAGTTTGCGAATAGTATAATATACTCAAGCACTTTGTGTACCGGATCACCATCTTTCAGCAAGTGCCCGACACTACTCCCATCGAAACCCCGAGAAGAATTCTTTCTCTTGGTTGCTGCAAAGCAGGACATACTTCTATGATGTGTTTGACAGTAAGAACTGCATCTCCGCACCATCCGCACAAGGGTCGCTGGCCAAGGGCATCTGGATTCAGCAAGTAACTGTGGGTCAGGGCAGTATGTTTCAGTCATAGTCTGTTTATCACGACCTCCTCTTGGCGATTGTACTTCTGTCTGCTGACCTTCCACCTACCAGGGTTACTCTTTATCTCCCTGAGATCACTCTGCTCCCGCTGCCACTCTTCATTCCATAGTTCAAATGTCCTCCTCCTTATTAACAAATACCAGTCCATGTAAGGAACGAGGGCAAATTCAATTGGTCTCGCTGCTGCCTCCTTTGCTGCTTGGTCCGCCCTTTCATTTCCACCGATGCCCACGTGGGCTGGCACCCAGCTGATGGTGATATTCTTCCCTTCAAGAATAATTTGATGCATCTCCAACATTATCCGATTGAGAAGTTGATTATCTTCAGCATTGTAGTTGATTGCTTGTATGCAGCTCATTGAATCACTAAATATTGCAAAATGATTTGATTGTGTTTCTTTTATTATGCTGACTCCCAGTTTGATTGCATGAAGTTCCGCGGTCATTACACTCGCAACTATTGGCAGTGAGATCCTTCTTACGATGTTGTCCATCACTGCCGCTGCACCAACCCTTGTCTGTGACTTCGAGCCGTCCTTGAAGATCAGCTTACAATTACTATAGTTGCGGACAGTTTCTTCATGCACGTGTTTCAGGAGTGCTGGTGTTACCTCATCTTTCCTCAAGTTCGTGGAATTTTCCTCGACTTTCGGTCGCTTCTGAATCCATGAATATATTTTAGGAGTAAAGTATGGCTGAACTGGTTGCGTTGGTATCTCGTACTTATTGATGACATGACGCAGCCTCTGGATAAATAACTTTGAGAAGCGCTCACTGCTGCCGAAGAATAGTTCCAGGTTTGAATTGTGAATACAACGGTAAGCAGGGTTCAGGAAGTGACACTTGAGCTTGAAGTAGGATCGCAGTAGCAGTTTTTTTCTTCTCTTATCCGGAGTCGGCTCATTGGTGATGATGTTCAGGCTCTGCGCTGGAGTAGTCTTGAAAGCTCCTGTGCTGATGCGCATAGCCTCGTTTGCAATGACCTCCAGCTCCTTCCATAATGTTGGACTAGCTGAACCGTAGACTATGCAACCATAGTCTATTTTCGGGCGGATTAACGATTTGTACAATCTCATATGGATTTCTTGATCCGCTCCCCATGTAAATGAGGATACAGATCGCAGCAGGTCAAAGTCTTTGCCGCATTTTGCCTTGGTTTTAGGTACATGCATGGTCCAGTTGAGTCTACAGTCCCACTCGAGCCCAAGAAATTTTGTGCTCTCTACGTTGGGTGTATCGTGACCTTCCAGTTGCAATAATGGGAGCACTATTGGTTCGCTTCCTTTGTAAAACTGCATTGCGGTTATTTTGGTCGTTAAAAATCTGAAACCATTATTTTTAGCCCATTGCGTGACTCGATTGATTGTTGCTTGCAGAGTTTTTTGCACTTTAAATATACCGAAATCCGCAAATGCTACTAGTAGATCGTCCGCGAAGAGTGAACTGAACACTTCTTCGGGTATTTCGCTTGCCAATGAATTTATTTTCAAGGCAAAGAGGGTGACACTTAAAGTGCTACCTTGCGGTGTGCCATTATCAAGTTCCTTTGAAGACGATAGTTGATGTCCAACTTTAACTTGGAAGGTGCGGTTTGTTAGGAATTTCCTTTTGAAATTTGGTAACCTTCCTCTTAGGCCAGCAGTCGCTAGGTACACTAACATTCCGTGGCGCCATGTCATGTCAAACGCTTTTTCTAGGTCGAAGAATACTGCCACCACGCACTTGCCGGCGGGGAGCGATTGCCGTATGTAGGTGTCGAATCTCACGAGACGGTCGATTGGTGCTCGGTGCTTCCTGAAGCCGCACTGCATGTCAGCGAAGATTTTGTTATTTTCTAGATATTCGGTTAATCGGCGATTTATCATTTTTTCATATGTCTTGCATAGACAACTTGTCAATGAAATGAGTCTATAATTTTTTAAGTTAGTGTGGTCCTTGCCTGGCTTGGGGATAGGTAGTATGATGGCGCCTTTCCATCGGTGGTAGAAGTATTCTGCCATCCACATTTTATTGTACACTTTCAACAGATATTGATGGGCATTTTCCGGCATATTTTTAATCATGAGATTACTAATATTATCTGGTCCTGGGGTGGTACTTCTATTGCTCTTAAGCGCTAATCCTATACCATTTACAAATTGATTAGCTCCAAATGAATTTTGATTTGATCCTCGCGAAATTGGAATTGCTCCAAGCGAATTTTAATTTGCTCCTCGTTAAAATAGAATTGCTCCAAGTGAAATTCGATTTGATCCTAGTGAAAACAGAATTGCTCCAAGTGAATTTTAATTTGCTCTTCGTGAAAATAGAATTGATCCAAGTGAATTTTGATTTGATCCTCGTGAAAATAGAATTGCTCCAAGTGAAATTTGATTTGTTCTTCTTCAATTTGCAATTGATCCAAATGATTTTTAGATTGCTATAGTTCCAATATCAAAATTGCGGAAATTTTTTCAGCTTGCGCATTTAAAATATTAAAACACTACATATTGTTATATATTGTAGAATTAAAAGGGCGATTTTTGAGAAATCTAATACGTAAAATGAAAAGAAAAACCAATATAAAAGGGAACATTCTTTTAATTGCAAACGTTTCGGAATCTATGATTCCATCATCAGTGTTGTAAAACAAGAAACGGAAAACGATAATGAACAAATTGCGGAAAACTATATATAAGAAATTAACATCCCTATACCTACATCAAAAAATAGTTATACCCAACCATTAAAAATAAAAACACAATTTCTCCTAAACATTCGGAACCATTAGTACACATACACCTAAATTCTAGCAATCAAACCAAACCACCATGACATCTACACAAAGTTACAGAACTGCACACATACACACACATTCAAACACACTCATATTTACACAGTTGAGGCAATAATTAATTTCATCGCACTTTGATCATTGTTTAGCTGAGGTCTATGGGTAAAAATGAACAATGATTCCAAAATTCTAAGGTCAAATTGCTCTACAGTTCCACTAAGTGTGGAGAAATAGGAATTTTTGAAAGGGTGGTTTGAACTATGGCAATGATTTCTGATGGCTGACTGGGAGCAAGATGAGTGTGGACGGCCGGTTCTATGGGAGATCACAGAGTGTTGGCTGTGACGAATAAATTGCTGGAGTGTGATACTTCCAACATAGGACTGCAGGCAGCAATCACATTTATACAAGTAGACACAACCATTTCTCAGGCACTCTTCCAAAAGCTCTTTCCAATTGAAAAATGTATCTATTTAAAAACCATTTCTGTAAAATGTTTAATAATTTTGTTATATATTGTTGTTGTAAAAATACTATATTGATATTAATTAATGGTAATTAATAATTAACTACTTTTTAATTAATTTTGTAAAAAGATTAATTAATTAGTTCTTTAATTAATCGACCATTAAAAGGCATATAAGCAAAGGGCTTTCAATAATGTGCAGGGTATTGGGATCACTTTGTCCTTGGGGGACAATGTGAGGGCCTGAGCTAAAGGTTAGGTAGGCTTTCTTTTTGTTAAAATAGAATAGGTTTTTGTTTTGTTGCGGACCACCTTTTTCGGTTCACTGCTGTCCTGTTTTTCAGCACCTACTACTTTCTTCTTCAACTTTGATCTTGTTACATTAACTTCTTTCTCATCTTACTGTTTCTATGCCCCTTTCTGAAAAGATTCCGCGTTCCCTTTACTCCATACTAAATGGTGCCTTCGTCCTTCCTCACTTTGGATCGCATTTGTTACTGCCTCCCTACCCGGTTTTAGTTTTAGCCTACCTACTCGCGAGGCTAAAACTAACGACTAATCTAATATAATCCTACCGACGATTATCCGGTAGATGACACCTTATCGAATAAATCGTTATTATTATCATCATTAATCCCTAGCGGGATTGGAAAATATATTGATAGAAAGCGTTTTAGAATTCAAAAGAATAATAAATAGATACTTTATTAATAACTCGTGTACAAATGCATTTTGATGAAAAAGTACAGTAATATGATCAAAATAATAATACTGCTGAAAAGTCATAACAAAGCAAGGCAAACAGAAAAGTAAGCATGCATTACAACGTTTGTACAAGTTTTGACAATTATTGTCGCATTAACATATTTCTATAAGGTCTGCTTGACGCGTTGCGGCAGCGTAGTACTTCTCCACCTTGTTGGTAAAGTTGAGCACCATGGGGGGTTGACAAGTCCAAAGGCTTCAACTGCGATGTTCTCCATCTCTCGCATCCTTTGCTCAGATAACTGGTAATGCTCCGCCAGGTGCTATCTCAAGAATTGCATGCATCCTTTCTCGCAAGTGCCTCTTTACGTGACTCTTCACTAGGCTCCAAACTAACTCTATTTATTGGATTTAGCAGATAAGAATAAGGAGCTAAACGAAGTATCTGAATACTTGGATTTTCTCTCTCTAGCCCTTCAAGATTAGAATGAGGCGGAGCATTGTCAATTATGAAAGTAGGATGGTCAATCCCGTTCTGACGACATGCATCTATGAGCTCCCGGAACCACTGCAGACATTCCTGTCGTTTGAACGAGCCGCGGCGAGTCGAGGTTAGAAGAAATTGGGTACTCGTCATTGCTCCAATGATGTGCAGATTAGCGCCTTTGCTGGACGGAAGAATCACTGACGCTCTCGTACCAACTTTTGATCTTCCTTGGTTTCTTTTACAGTAAAGGTTACAGTAATTTGTCTCGTCAACCCATACTGGAGTCCTCCCTTCTGATCTCGCATTGAAAAATTGCTCCATGTATCTAGCGCGTTTTCCTTTGTTCTTTTCATTATTCGTTCTATCAATACTTGGCCTCACTAATTTGACGGAAAACATTTCACCATCGAGCCAATTTTTGATCGTATTAACACACACATCAATGTCATGATCTTGTTGTACTTTTCTGCGAAGTTGCGAGAGAGTAATCGAAACATTTTTTCAATGGCTGCTGCAAGTGTCCTCAATATTTCGGGACATTTCTTCTTATTATTTCCTCCTTTCTTCTTTCGTAAGACTTGCTTATTTTTCAGCCACCTGTAAGCAGTCTTAGCATTTACTCCAAGTGCGTGTGCAACTTTCTTTCAGTCCTCCTCATTATTGAAGGCTTCTATTATTCTCCGTCTGTCTCGCGCACTTATTTTATTATACTGGATCTTGAAGGTTTTGATTTCTGAAAGTTGAAATTTGGAGTTGAGGTGGACACTTATTGCTGATGACGATAGCTTGTCTACAAAAGGTGCAACGTTTATTTCACTAAGATTCTATCAAATAGCATTACTAAGCCGATAAAATTCTTAATGAATGATTTTAAATTGAAAAAGAGCAAATCAAATTTCACTTGGAGCAATTCTATTTTCACGAGGATCAAATCAAAATTCACTTGGATCAATTCTATTTTCACGAAAAGCAAATTAAAATTCACTTGGAGCAATTCTTATTTCGCGAGGATCAAATCAAAATTCATTTGGAGCAAATCAACTTGTAAATGGAATAGTTCGTGGATGGTGAACGGGCTATTATATGGTTCGTTATTGCTGCTCGCAAAGTCCACCGGTATTGCTTCAACATGTTGTTTGTACAGACGGATCTCATCGGAGTAAATCTCATCGCTAGAAGTGTGAGCGAAGGTTTCTGACAGTTTTTCTGCTATATCCGGAATTTTTGAGTAGAGGGCGCTTTCATCCTTTGATATTTTTATTTGTGTTTTTGCTCTGCCACGGATTCTATTTATTTGTTCCCAAATACAACTGCTGAGTGTGGTTGTGTTGAGCGATGACACATAATCACGCCAGGTGCTTTGCTTCGCTTCTCTGAAGGTACGCGTTGCTACGGCTCTTGCTCTTTTCCATTTGACATTGTCATCCTCAGTACCGGTGCGTTTGAAGTCTCTCTAGAGTTTCTCCCGTTCTCGCCACGCGCTTTTACATTCAGGTGTCCACCAAGGCTTTGCGAAGTGGCGTCGAATCTTATATTTGGGAACCCACTTTTCCGCAGTGCATTTGAATAGCCTATACAGTTCCTCAACTGCCATTTCAGGACTTTTTGGCAGTTCCTGTTGATGTACGTCTCTCCAAGCGGTATAATTGCGATATTCCTACCAATTGCCCTTCTTGAATTTCCACCCCTCAGTTTCGTTTCTCCGAACACCCTGTTGTATGGTTACTGACGCAATTATAGGGAAGTGATCGCTGCTTAAGACAGAAGAAAGGACTGCGAAGTTCAGGTCTGGGGTTATATCGGGGGAGGTCAGCGTGAGATCAATCACTGCGCCGGATATGTGCGTAGGTGAGCTATCATTTATAATACTGTGACTTTGGATGAGGAGGTCTTGTACCATGCATCCTCGGCTGTCTATTTTCCTGTTTCCCCAATCGGTGTGGTGAGCGTTGAAGTCGCTCATCACGACAACCCGCTGAGGTAAGGCGTTCAGTACGTTGGATAACTCTTCGTGGTCGACATTAGCTCCAGGTGGCAGGTATATAGAAGCGATAGTGATTATTTTATGGTGATTTAGGTGTATTCTTGCTCCTATGATTTGAAGTGATGTCTGAATCTTAACTTCTTGGGTTGGTATATATCTTTTGCACTGGATCTCTAGATCTTTTCAACCGCTATTGATTTTTATGTTTGCCATCCCTGTAACTTTATAGAAGAGTGAATGTATAGCGCTACTCCTCCATGATATTTATTGTTGAAGTGGCCTTGTTTGCGTAGTCCGTTGTATCCAGCTATTGGTGATTTAATGATCAATAAGTCAACCCAAACACTCAGAGTCTTTCTGAAACATTTCATATAATTAAAAAAGTGCATCCATGACAGAGAAAAATGCGTTCGTGTTCAGATATTTATGTATTTCCGAACTTCAAAAGTGATCTGAACGAGTATCATAAATCACGAGCCCTCCTTTTTTAAAGTCATTGCCATACAAAGTTTCTTGGACTGTTACGACAGCTGGTTTGTACGTGTCTATCAAGTTAATCAGATCTTCCTTGGATGATGTCATTCCCTGAACATTCCATTGTAGAAAGACTTCTCTTCCCTCCTCCACGCTCATCGCCATTTCCTCCTGCTATTTCCGGGTCTGCGTTGATCATTGCTATTACCACCAGCTTGTCCTCTTCTTGGAGATCTCCGTCTACGGTCCTCTCCAGAAGTACCACGTGATTTTGACTGTGTTTTTATCTTTCCCACTAAATTGGACTGTCTTAATTCTTCTTCATACAAGTCTATCTGCAGCAGGAACACTTGTCACAGTTTTTTGCTGATGTCTGGGATTTCTGTTATTTTCTTTTCTTCGGTTTTCCTTTTTCCTCTCAGATGATGTATCCAGGTGGAGGTCGACTGTGGTGGTGTATATTCTTCCTGTGTTAGGACTCTCGCAGACAACTTCAGTTGTAGCGCACACCCTCCCATCAGCAACCGGCCATCTACTGCGTCCGCCTGCTATATTATCCCTAGGATCTTCTGCTTTTTGCTTGTTATTTTTTTGTTTCGGGTTCTTCTTCTCCAGAGTGATGTCGTTTTTTGTACTCAGTGTTCCTGTTGCATCCGATGTTGTATCCTTCGTAACGGCCTTTGCATAATTCATTGTGAAGTTTGGATGTCGACAGTTGAATATAAGTTTAGCTTGTCCTTTAGATACTTTCTCTCTGCTCTGTATTATCAGGATCTCCTCCTCTACCTTCCTTCTCTGTCAAGCCTTATCTCCTGCCATTTGTTCGTCACCGCAGTGGTAGCATTTGGTTTCTTCGGAGTCACATTTGTCCATTCCGTGCCCTGCCAAACTACACTTCGAACAAGTTTCGTCTCCTTGGCAATATTTAATACCATGGCCGTATTCCAAACATTTCTAA
The DNA here is from genome assembly GCA_014220935.1 of Platorchestia sp. MABIK. NCBI lineage: Eukaryota > Metazoa > Arthropoda > Malacostraca > Amphipoda > Talitridae > Platorchestia > Platorchestia sp. MABIK. The sequence continues at coordinate 24,600 of JACJUY010007845.1, forward strand.
CACATCATTGGTCTTGGTTTGATCTCATAGACTCTTGTTTTGGCTTGCTCTCCAGGTATGTCAATGAACTCTGGTATAGGTGACTCTCTGAAGGACAATAGCAAGGGTTTTGCCCGCACATTGTTGGGTTTTATCCAAGTTGCTTGTATTGCATCTTGGACTCCTCATTTTTCCAGTAGGCCACTCTTGAACTGCTCAAAGTTGTTCATGTCGTATGTCATATTCATAGATATATACGAGGCCTTTATGGATACCAATGTTGAGGTTCTCCTCCACAGTAACAGGTAGCTGATTTGGATGCTTCAGTTGTTTCATTTTTTGATTTTGCTCTGCGTCGATCACTTCCACAGTGAATACTGTTTTACTACTTGCCCTTAAAGTTTTAGGTTTACCTCCAAGATGATTCGCTAAGCATTTTTCCAATAGCCAGAGGGACATTTTTCGCCTGTCAGCTTCCCGCATCTTAGAGTCGAAGTGCGTGATGTACTTGCTAGTTGGCATCGTGCGTCCAATCTCTGTTACTCCCTCTTTAATTTGCTTGGCTCTTCGCAGTGTTACTTTTTCTCTTTGCTTTATTTCTAGCACGCTTCTCTCTTCCGTCTCTCTCTTACATAGGTTACTTCCTGCCGCGTGAGCGCCCCCACAATGGTGACATTTTTCTTGGTCGGAATCGCAGTCACGAGTAGAGTGGCCGACTCCAGCGCACCTCCTGCAAATCGCTGTGTTGCTGCGACATCTCTTTGCGGTGTGTCCGTACGTTTGACAGTTATGACACATCATCGGTTTATTGTTGAACGGGTACACTCTTGTATCTTGTCTTTCTCCGGGGATGTATATGTTGTAAGGCACGAACTGCTGTCTAAATGTGACGAGAAAAGCTTGCGTTTCAGGGTATCGTGGTTTGATGAAAGTTGCTCTGGTGGCCATCTCCACGTTGTATTCCTCATGTAGTCCAGCCTTGAATTCCTCAATGTCAGTGATATCAAAATCGTTTATGTAGATCAGTCCAACTGAGTGGTTGAAGCGATCATACTCCTCCGTACGGCACGGCACGTCCCCGATCTGCGTGAGACTCACCATTTTCCTGGCCTGTCGCCCACTCTGCACCTCCACCATCATCGTCTCCCTGTTCATGCTGAACAGTCTCCTCGGCTTCTGTCCAGTAAGTGCCACTCTCTTTTCCATTATTTTGAAGGGGTTGACAGTCTTTTTCTTTTCTGATTCAAAGATAATCGAGAAATATTTCGGGAAGTACTCCCCTTCGGTCAGTTGTAGTGGGATGCACTTTTGTTTCTTTTTATGCTGGGGTCCTCCGATTACGGGTGCTCTCGGAGGTCCCTCTTCTCCTGATGTCTCCATAGGTTGCGTGGGTTCCATGTTGTTTTTTCACAAAAAAGAGGAAAGGGGTCTTTGCTGGGCAAGGGCCCACACACGAAATTTAGGGAAAACTCCCTATTTCCTTTTTACAAATTCTTAACACTAGTACAAAAAAAGACCAAAGACCCTGATGGTAGAGGGCACCGCCCGCGTTGGTTCTAGCCAGAAGAACTAGATGAATGGAAAAATTTAAAAGCAATACAATCAGTTACAATTTGAATTGTACACTAACGCAGCTGGCTATAATAACAGTATCACCTCGGGAAGGTGCGGGTCGGCTGGGTACAGATAAATTAATGAAGGTACCATACAATCAATATCCTTGTCTGTTACGAACGTTCCCTTTATCACAAACATAATCAGTTCAATTAGATACCAGTAAAAGTTGGTAAAGGGAACAGTGAAATTTCCTGTACCATCTTTATTGGAAAAAATTTTTTTTTCTTTTTTCTTTCCATCGCTGGTGTCGCTCATATGTGAATACCTTGTGTGCAATAGCAACATGTCAGCTGTAGTTTCAATCTAGTACAAAATTTGTTCTATCCAGTCTTCTCGTAATGTGATTACCTATATTTTTATCCAGTCTGATGAAGTTTAAGTTTCGCATTGTTTTAGTTTTACCGATGTGACTAAGTGTTCCTTTCATATTTTACAGCCTGAAGATGATGTTAGTAACATCGAAACGTTGCCTTTAGAGATTGACAGATTTAAAATGTTAGCAATTGAGTGTTATTTCAGTAAAGATAACTACGTTCAAATTAAAGGCAGTGGGAACAGTCTTATAGCACAGTACTCATCAATGCTTCATTTCAGGCTTAACCACTAGTTATTATAACCTATTCTAGCAACTTGAACATTGTGAATGTTTAGAAAGTTTTTATAATAGCTTTGAATTTTACCATCTGATGTATTTGGAAGATTAGAGACTGAATGAAGCTGCGGGCAACGAGCTGGTCTACGTTCTCTTGTCAAGTTCGAAAATATTTTTCATAATTTTGAAAGCATTCTGTAATCTGCCTTTCCGCGCAATGGAAATGTAAATCCCTAAAATTTCAACACCGTACTTGTCGGTGGGTACTTCATGTTATTATAGACAACAGTGGTTGAAAAATTTAATAAAAGGGAAACAGATGCGTGTGACGTCAGCACTCGCTGACGTGAGACTGTACAGTAGTTAGGCTTCATTCATACAAGGCTGGAGATTAAAACACTTGATATTGAACCATAGAAAATTAACATCATTTGCATTTGGCGCTAAGTGCGCATTGCGTTTGATGGAAATGGTGTGAAATTAGAAATAATTAGATTAGATAAGTTAGTTTAAGCCTCCCCAGTCGCAAAAGAGGTGTTCCGAGAAGTGAAAGGAGGAAGGTACCACATTTAGTACGGAATTGAGAGAACGAGGGGACCGAGCACAACGTGTGTTTCTGCAAAAGATAAGCCAGTAGTCTGGAAAATAGGATGGAAGTTTATAAAATGGGATAAAAGTTGAAAATAGAAAAATTGGGTAAAAAAGGGCGGCAGTGAACCGGAAAATGATGCTCCGATATTCAATAAAATAAACTTATTCAATTTGAACGAAAGAAGTATCAATCAAACCTTCAGCTTGGGACCTCACATTTTCCCCCTGGGAATGATTACTTCCATGGGTATAATAGTTTTATTCTCCTGTTAGGAATCAAACTGCCGCTTGTGTATTTCTTTTGTTGTGGAGATATAAGGAAAATCTGATTGAATATGCGAGACTTCCGGTTCAGTATGGTCCGAGCTACTAAGTACTGGTAAACCTATTTTGTTGCTGCTGCTTGACTCCAGAGCCGGAGTACCTCAGCTTGTAGGAGACACAGTCTTGATCGAACTAAAGAGACACAGTCTTGATCGAACGATTTTGGCGTGACGCTCTGTTCATTTTGGAGTTAGCGGAGGAGGGAAAAGAGGGAAGAAGGCTAAAGAAAAATCAACCGGATACCTACCAGAAACAGAAAGAATGAAGACATAACTCACATTGGGGCTCGGTGTTAATATCAACTCATAACAGTGAGAAATGACTTTGTTCGCACTACTAAAGCAATAACTGAATAGTCTTTGACCGAAGTTATCGTTAGCTCAATATGTTACTATTATAATTAGTATTACGCGGGAAATACTCAGGTGTCTCGTCCTTGGGTTAAACCAACAACCATACCCGGTGCAAGTTGTGCGGTTGGCAGCTGTGGTCGCCTCTGAGGGCACTACATTTCCGAATTATCAAGGCAGTTTATTCAAGTGACCCTTTAAGGGGTTCCTCAACTGTGTTTGCCAGTGGCGAGTTCACAGGAAATGTTGAATGTTTACTTGATAAGTTATACTGTCTTGTTAGGCTGGAGCTCAAAGAATTTTAACCTAGCGTTAATTTGCATCTTTTTTCCTGACCTATTTTCATCGCAACATGAAATTGAAAAAGTTGGTCGTTGTCTCAAAGCCTCTTACAAAATTTTGATTGTAGAAGTGTGTGGACGATAGATAAGGCATGGTTCGAAGTAATTATAGCAACAGAAGACGAAATAGTCAAAAGATCGAATAAATTAGGAAGAAAAAATAATAACTAAACGATGAAACTTCCTCGTTTGTTCTGAAATGACCCAATTTGTTCACCAAATTTACTTTTTATTGCTATTTCTAAATCAGTAACTTGCTAATTACCCACTCATTAGATAGTGACTTATCTTAGTGAAAAACTTAATTTTACCCTTAAAATTGAAACCATAAAACCATACTTATGTAGCTCAGAGGACTGTGGCGCAGCCAGCCGAAAATTTCGGGATGGGTCAGGATCAGCGACAAATAATTTCGGGGGGGCCTGACATTGATTATCAACAATCTTTTTATTCCTTTACTTAAAACGATGACAAACTGGCCTCCACTTCAACATTTGTGGAGGAACCATGGCCTCAATGGCCCTCTCCTGGCTGCGCTACTATCAGAGAACATTTGCTTTTTTATAAGATAGAAATTTAGTGTGAGTGAATGTATAATTTCATCGAATATTTTTTCACTATCAAAATATGGAACCGTGTTGTATGAAATAAGCGTTACTAACTTGTATGATGAGGCTCCAATGCTTCATTTCCACGTTGACCGCGATGGGCTTAACTGAAGTTCAATATTCAACTCAAATTTAGAGTCAATCGTAGTAAGTAATTTTGAAAACAGCAAACATTAACTGGATGGTGCTTTTATTTAGTTTTATTTTAAGTGAGTATATATGAAAACTGAGTTAGTGGCTACTGGATGGCTTGCAGCATTACGGAAATCCCCTCCGTGACCACCGGTAGCTCGCATCGAGGTCAAAGTGTTAAATGACGTAGAACATCAGTTAAGGAGTGAATGTGCCCAGTTTTTAATAAGGTTTATAACTTCTTAAAAAAGGAGCAACAAATATGAAATTCACCAAATTGATTAATGAATCGTCTCAAGTTCTCATTTATCAATTGGTGGTCGAACAGCATTTGCAGAAGCTTCAACACCACTTTTCAAAGAAGTAGACCAAACGTGATCGATGTAACGCCTCTGGAACGTTAGGAAAACATGGGTATGTTATGAAAGCAAGTGCGATTAATCGATAGGAGACAAAATAATAAAACATGTTGAGCATACCAATTCAGTCATGCTGTATGGGAGAGTACAGCTTGCACCAGGTTATTATGGACTACTAAACTGATAACGGATTGCAATTTCACCTTTGATTTAAGTAAAGTTCAAAGAGACCAGACCCGGTATGTATGTACCCACGAGTAACTTGGACGCACAAAATTATTAAGAAGAGACAACAATTTGATCCAGTGCTAGGCTTTCCTTGCCCTGTTGTACAGTCCCAGGAAGCCCAGAAGGTGAAAGGCGCAGTACAGCACAAACAGCGATGCGAAGTCCAAAGGCACATGAGAGGGCGAGAAAGAACTTGACGTGATCACCTCCTCTCCGGTCCGCACGCATGTTACGTTTGCAGTCTCGTCGCAGCCTGGCATGAAGGAGGGGAATAATTGGTAGTGTGCCACTGAAATGCCACATTTTGACGTAGCACTTAACGTTTGCATTTTTACTTCGTAATTTTTCAGCTTACCCTTCATACCATTTTTTTATTTTAATATATTACTTTTTTGCTGAGCTGTTCTTAAAATTAGTCGTTTTTAATTGTGTATGTGTTGTCGTTATTTACGTACACAAATCGGTCACATTCATTGCTGTGTCTATTGGCCTTCTTCTGTGTACTCTTTTCTCAAAAGTCTCAAAAATATTCCCACTGAAGAAGATACTGTGAGGGCAAAATAATACAACCCGTTGACCAATTCGACAGATTCCACATTTATAAACCAAGTACAATTATGAAAATTCGACTAAATATAAACAATTGTGTAAAAATGTTAATGATATATCTAAAATTTACAAATATTTAATATAAAAATACATGGGAACACGTATAACAAATATGTGAACAAAAGTTTTCATTACTCGACTTTTTTCTCGATATTAAACTTAAAATTCTTTGTAGGGTTATTCCAGAGCGTTCTAATACATTCCACTATTTGGTAACCGAACTTTCGTCAGCATTCAACTCCAATAACGTGTCATTGGTACAGCAGCTTTTGTTTTGAAAGGTTGTACGCATGGGAAAGAATGCGGACATCAGCCACGACCTTCGAAAACGTATTGTGGAGCTCCATAATGATGGTTTGGGATATCGGAAGATATGCGCACAACTGTGTGTTCCTACATTATGACTATTATTACTATTACCATTATTATTATTATTATTACTAAAGAAAGTTTTAGCCTTCCTTTACCAGGACAAAGATGTTCCAAGAGAGGAAGGATGAAGGCACCATAGTTGAGGGAACGCGGAATCTATCCACAAGGTGCATAAAAACAGAAAGCTAAGAAAGAAGTTCATGAAAGAAGAAAAAGTTGAAGAAGATAGTAGTAGGTGCTGAAAAACAGGACATCAGTGAACCGAAAAAAGATGATCTGTAACAAAACAATAACAACCTATTCTATTTGAACAAAAAGGAGGCCTACCTAACCCTTCACTCGGGCCTACACATAATTCCCCTGGGAGCGCTAATTCCCATAGATACAGTAGTTGTATCCCCCTGAGGGGTGTGTGTTCCTATAGCAATTTTTCAAGCAATTTAAAAAGTTTATTTTATCACAGTTGATACAGAGGTAGAATGTTTCTTAAGGCTAATACAATGGTCAAACTAGAGTATAGCTACCTGTGGGCCCGAATAAGTTCAGCAACTTCTAGGGCATCCTACCATCACATTATTCTAAGGTGTACAATAATCTTTAGCCTAATTCACTTAACCTAGTTTCGCAATAGACTGATCAATGAGATAATTGACTTGATATTTGATGCTGTATTTTACAATATAGGTCAAATCGGTTATATTTAACAATATATTCGATAAAATGATTAAGAGCAGACTGAAGATCGATATGTTTCCTATGGCAAATCACATTATTAGGACTAGTGTTTTGATAGGAAGTGAGATTCGAGATGTCTTTTGAATACTTTGTAAGAATTACTTTCACGAATTTCCGCAGGTATTGAGTTCCAAGTTTTAGTTCCAACGAAGAGGATACTGTGTTGCGACCGGGCCTTTGAATAATAGGGAAGCATGAATTTATTTCTATTTCGGGTTAAATGGTCGTGATGACCAGTTCGCGCAGTTAATAGTTGTTTTAGGCTATTGTCGCCATCATTTCTTAGTGTTTTATAAATGAAATTGCAAATGGAGATATTGTTGAGATCCGAAAGTTTAAGTATTTCTAAATTTTTGAATGAATCATTTGTGTGAGCATTATATTCTAGGTTCTTTACTGCTCTGATAGCTCTTTTTTGGAGAGTAAAAATTTGGTTAGTTTTATTTTAATCAGTTCCGTGCCATGCTTCTATTCCGTATTGCAAGTATGGAGAAACGAGCGTTCGGTAGAGCATTTGTAAAGATGCTTCAGGCAGGAAATATTCAACTTTATTTAGGATTCCGATGGATTTTGATAATTTAGAACTAATATGAGCGATGTGCTCTTTAAAGGTCAGATGTTTATCTATTATGATGCCCAGAAACTTACATGAGTCGGTTTCTTCGATTTCACCTTCGCCAATTTTAATGCGTGGGAGAGATGCATTTTTCTTGAATGAGAATGTAATACATTTCGTTTTATCGATATTAAGGCTAATTTTATTAGCCTTAAGCCACAATGAAACCTTATGAAGTTCACTATTTATACTCTCCGCAATTATAGCGGGATTTTGGTTTGGAAGGACCGCAGAAAGAATACTGTCATCGGCAAAAAGTATGAATTTGAAGAATGATGTTGATTTAATAATATCATTGATAAAAATCAGAAATAGGAGAGGCCCAAGAACAGATCCTTTTGGAACTCCATGGCTAATTGTCTGTGGGTCCGATTTTACGTCGTCGATGACAACGTATTGCATCCGACCTGCTAGGTATGATCTGAACCAGTCATGGGCAACCCCACGAATGCCATAACAGTGTAGTTTCGAGAGTAATATTTTATGGTCCACACAATCGAATGCTTTTCGAAAGTCAAGAAATACAGAGAAGACAGGCTTTCCTTCATCTATGTTAGAATAAAGGAATTGTAAGTGATTTAATATTGCCTGTGTTGTTGATTTTTTTAGAGCGAAAGCCGTATTGTTTATCGTAAAGAAATTATTTTTGTTCAAAATAAGAGTACACTTTTTTATACACAATTTTTTCGAATACCTTGCTAATAATTGGTAGTACAGAGATAGGTCGATAATTGTTTACACAGGTTTTTTCACCATTTTTAAAGATAGGGGTTACTCTAGCAACTTTGAGGGAGTTCGGGAAAGTGCCTGGTAAGAGAGACTGGTTAATGAGATTGGATATCAGCGGGGCTAAAATATCAGCAATAATTTTTAGTACTTTTGTCGGAAATGTTTGTAACCCACTCGATTTATTTTTTTGGTTGTTTATGCACGCAATTACATCAGAGGAGTTGGTAGGCGTAAAGAAAAAAGAGTTGTGTTCTCGAATATGATCCATGTATTTCAGGGGATCAGTAGGTTCACTTAGAATACCATTAGCTATAGTTTTTCCTACGTTTACGAAGAAATCGTTAAAGAGATTAGCAATTTCTTTCTTCTCATGGTATGCTACATTATCTTGAACAACATGTTTAATTTCCTTTTTATCAGCGTGATTTGGTTTACAGTAAAAGTTAAGGAGGCGCCAAGTCTTTTTAACCTCAGCTCTAAATTGAATAAACTTGCGCGTAAAGTAGATCTTTTTTGATGACCTTATCTGATTTGTCACATAGTTTCTGAATCGGTTATATGTTTCTCGAGATATTCGCCCTTCGTAAAGGAGGGCTAGGTACGCCTGACGTTTCTTTATGTTTATCACGATTTCTTCAGTAATTCAGGGCTTTTGTTTATTTTTTGCGGTAACTGTACGAGTTACAATTGGGCAACATTGATTGTATGCGACCGTTATAGTTTCAGTCAACTTTACTACTGCTTCATCAATGCTCGCTGCATTATTGGGTTGAGAGATGTGCAGTGTTGGTATTGATTCTTCTAGAACGGTGCGCATTTTTCCAAATTTGATTCGTTTACTTTGCGATATGAGTAGGTTTCAGCCCGTGGCTTGGTGCAAGCAATATAGACATTTTTCTTAACAAGAAAGACTGGAAAATGATCTGATAAGTCAGAAATAATGATTCCAGAAAGAAAATCAGTTGGGTCTGTCATAAAGATATTGTCAAGCAGCGTTGCAGATTCCGAGGTTATTCGCATAGGCTTTGTGATGATCGGAAGGAAAGATTGAGACTGAAAGGCCGTTAGGAAATTAGAGATTGGCTCACAGCTTTCATGTTTCAGTAGATCATAATTGAAGTCACCGCATATTATTATGTCATTGTATAAGGACCTGTTAAACTGAGAAATAATAC
>JACJUY010007846.1:12815-25332 GCA_014220935.1 Platorchestia sp. MABIK
TTTGTGCTAATTGTACCTTTCTCCCCCCAGGTAAAATTATGTATACAATGGCTGTTTAAGACAAGTTTTGCATCATCCGTGGACTTTTTGAACCTTCCCCACTCGTGTTAAGTCTGAAGCAGTCACAATAATTGATATTAAAATCAATTTTTATTATTTACTCTAGCTTACAAATGATCAAATTTTATTTACAATTGTTATACAAAAGCCAATTTTCCGCTCTAATTTACCTGGAAAATTGATAAGCTTTTACAGCAATTGATATTTAAGATGAATGGATGTAAAACAACTCATTGTGAAACCACGAACCAAAGAATTTTAAGCAAAAAATTGCACAAAAACTGTTTGTAAAAACTAGACATATATTCCCAATTTACATAGGTGGAAAATTGACTGTTTATAACAACTTGTAAAATTATTGAACCTATGTTTTACAAAGTGAAATGTTAAGCAAGCTTCAATAAACAAAATACTTTAATATTGTATTGTTCATATGTATAAATAATAAATTATATAAATTACTTGGTTTATTCAGCCAATAATCAACTTTAATTTAAAGTAAAAATATGAAATTTACTGTAAATTAGCACTAAAAAAGTTTTTTTTATTTCAATTATGCAGTACATGCCATAAACACAAAATTTACAGTCAGTTGAACATCAAATTGTCATAACTATAAATTTCACTTTGAAATGACCATAAAATTGACTCCATCATAAATTTCAAACTGAAATTAAAATGAAACCGTCACTATAACAAGTTTTACCCCAAAATGACCATAAAACTGTTATTATCATAAATTCAACATTGAAATGACCATTAAATGGTCATTTCCATAAATTTCACCCTAAAATGTCCATAAAACATCCGTTGCAGCAAATTTCACAGTAATACTTCGATAAATTTTACAGTTCAATTTTCATAAATTTCACAATAGAAAGGCCATAACATCACACATGTAAAACTTTGCGCGTAAGTTCTGATTCGATGACAAAACCAAAAGGAAACTGTTTTCTCTCTTGCGCCCATTTTATACAGCGCTTTATTTTGTTGCCCAGTTTTTTTAGTTACTGAACGCATTTTAAAAACAACTGAAACAGTTGGACTACCAGTAACAGTTGGATTAACTGCCGCAGTTAGATTAACGGCAACATTTGTCCTAGCTTCAGTAGTTAAATAACAGTCAAACCAAGTGCTCTATTAAAACTAGAAAATCACCAGCGACAGCTGGTCCCAAAAAAAAACCGCAGCGTGGGTAGCAGGTGGTTCGTGCAGCAGTTATTGCTGAAGGAATTGCAACTGATTCAAGAAAACATCTGCAACAATTGGTAATTGTTACATGTGGTGCTTGTGGCAGCCTGTAGTTGCATAAGGTGGTGGTTGCAGTAGTTATTAGAAACTAACTGCAGCAGATGGTGCAGCAGAAACTGAAGCTGCTGGTGCTGCAGGTGGTGCAGGTGGGGCGGGTGCTAGAACTCCAGTAGCAGATGCTGCCAGGGCGTAATATCTCCCGTGGACAGCTAACTGAAACAAACCAACTGGTCCTTGGTAACTGCCCAGTGGTACTTGGTTACTGTCATCTAGCACTTAGTACCCGCCAATTGGCATTTAATAACTGCCAACTGGTATTTAGTAACTGCTAAGTGGTACTTAGCAACTGCCAGCTGGTACTTAGTTACTGCCAACTGGCCAATTAGTGCTGTCCTAACTGGTGGTAAGTAACTGCTAACTAATACTTTATTTATTCTTTACATTCTTTATGAAGACTAAGTACCCTATGTACGGGTAAAGAAGCATTAACTTATGACACAACGTACACACAGGGTGTCCCAGAACTCCTTGAAAAAAAATTTACGAAAGGCTCCTTCCGATGAAATAAGCATTTTTTACTCTATAGATGCATGTCTGGAAGTGTCTGGTTTGAAAGTTACATTGAGTTAAATTTTACATAGTGCGATTTACTCCACTGGCGGACTACTGCACTAAGATGCACTACGGTCGTTTGTTTACATTGAACAGTCGCTGTGATTGTATGAAGCATACCTACTACCTGATGACAGTGGACCAAATACATGGGATATCTTTCTCTGTACATTCTGACAGCTCTCTTGGAATTGTAGTTCGCCATACCGTGAATTAGGTGTATGCTGCCAGTTCACTATTTGCCAGTAGATCCATTGTGGTCTGTTAGTAGGTGTGCTTCAAATCGACTGTTCAATGTAAACAAACATCAGTAGTGCATTCTTTTCTTTGTGGCAAAGTGCAGTAGTCTGCCGTTGACGTGAATTGCACTTCGTAAAATTTAACTCAACGTAACTTTTAAACTAAACACTTTCGAGCAAGCCTCTCTGGAGTTAAAATGTGTATATAATTGTAAAGAACCTTTGGTTAAATTTTGTTCGAAGAATTTTGGAACATCCTATATATATAATTGGTTCACCAAAAGATACATGAAAATTTTTCAAACATATGGCATAAAAGGTTTATACATATACTGTAGATATATCTTAAACATACAGTGCCAGGACACAGGTTATTGCACTACTTAGTTTTTTGTGCAATTCAAAGACTACGAATTTTGGGTTGGTGTAAAGATTACAAAAGGGTCAAAGAACGTTTATTCAACAGAATATTATAACCGAACAGAAAAAATTAAACGGTATACTTATTACATCCCACGAACAAAAAATTTTGGGACATAAGTAATTGGCCAAAGCAAATCTAAAATTTAGTTGCATAGCCGCTATTTGCAATTTCAGCGCGGAGATTGTTGTAATTTGAAACTAGCTTCTGACACTCTTTTGGTGGAATATCGTTCCTTTCTTCAACATATTTTGGGCTCTTTTTCTGCATTGCAGATTTCAGTATTTTTCATAAATTTTCTACGAGACTAAGGTCAGGAGACTGGTTGGGCCATGGGATAGCACTTATTTTCTTAGTACCAAGCCATTCTTTTGTTATTTTTGGTGTATGCTTTGTCCATTGTCTTGCTGGAAGATCCTGTGCTCGTCATAGCCGTGTGGCTTTCGGACCTGACTCCGTGCGGGAAACGCGGGTTCGAGTCTCGGCGCTGGTGGCGATTTTCTCTGTTGGGTATAGGACAATAAATTCTAAGCACAATACCCCACTCTACCCAGGTGTCTGAAATGGGTACCGGTATTTGACCGGGGGAAAGCGTCATGGCGTCCTGGTGTTAGTTAGGCATTTGAAAAACCAATGTAAAAGGTGATTTGTATCATTCTTCAATTGGAAATAAAGCATCAGTAGATGCCGATATTTATTTGTTTTTCCTCTTGCGCCAGACGAAGAATTTCTTACGCTTGGACTCTGCTTGTGTTCCAGTAACTTCCGGTTTATGGAACTACCATTTTTCCTCATTGATGTGGAGTTCCCCTACACCCTGAGAAGTGAAACAACCCCTCCATGCCTCTAACCCCTAATTGCCTCCTCCATGCTTGACAGTAGAGACGGTGCAGTGTGTTCTTAGGATAATAGGCAGTCTCTGGTTTCCTCTAAACATGACGAGAATATCATTTCGGCCAAAGAACTCAATTTTACTTCTGTTGGACCGCACAGCCCGTTCCCAAAACTTATAAATATTGTCAAGATGGTTTTAGCAAACTTCAAACGGTTCTTTGCATGTTTAGCTGTCAGAAGAGGAGTGTTACGAAGAGTGAAGGCCCGTAGATCACTACGATGCAATTTTCTACTGATAGCTTTTGAAACTGATTCTACTGATAGCTTTTTACGCCCACTTCATGAAACCCGAGTCCTTGTTGCAGATCCTTATGGGTTGTCATGGGCTCATTAGTCACTTCACGAAGCATATACCTTCGACAGCTATTCTTGACCCTAGCTACATGGAACTCGGGCTCTTGGCCAATTAGATGTTGTACTCGTCGCTTAAACTTCCGAACAATAGCTCCAATAGTTGAGTATGGAAGTTTAACACGTTCAACGATTTGTCGGTATGTTAATCCTTCATTACGAAGTGAAAATATTTGCTCCCGAATTGCTTCTTGAACTTCTTCGACTTTCGGCATTGTTGTCGCTGAGGTCCGCTTTCATGGAAATCTGGAAGGTAAATGAGTGTGCTGATTATACTTGTTTGACTTCAAATGTGCTTCTAAGAGTGTCTACACCTTTTTCACTTCAAATTAATCCAAGTCAAGTTTAGTTTAATCCAAGTCAAGTTCAAATTAATCCAACCATATGTTGGGTTAAGAATCGACATAATCACTTGTTAATTTGAGTTTTTGCGTTAAATTTGTATTTATTGAATGTGATGAGCAAGAAAAACGTTTTTCCTTTCAGCAAGGAATACAAAAATTTTTGCAATATAGAAACAAGCTGTCGTAGAATGTGGTAAGTATCCAGCATCAGGAGGCAGGGTGAGATTCAGATCTTTGAGTGGAGTAACAGATAGAAGTCAATTGTAAAAACTTCGTATTATACTACACATTAAAGTTGTTTTACAATTCTAAATTAATGACTGTATGCATCCATTCAAATATTTATGTTCAAAGGCAATTTTGTGTCACTCATACACATAGTAGTATCGAGGATTTATTTATACTCGTATAGAGATCTATTTGCGTGAAATTCCACTTCATCACGTATATAAAATCATATGTGCATGCAACTACAAAAGATTACCATTGAACGATATGGTGATATAACCTTTAATAGAAATGTTGCAGCGAAGTATGTTTTTACTTGCTCAAACGATTTTTGTCATTCAAATTACAATTTGTTTCATCGATAGAGATGATATATTTGCCTTGGCCTATTCATTTGAAAGGATGGCACAATTTTTATTGATAATGTAGGATTGCATCAATGGGGTAATGTACTCATATAAATTGCAATCAAATAGTATTTTACAAAAGAACTCAGTGAATCGCAGTTGCATATTTTTTTAAAGGTAAAAATCTACACGTCGTCCAATGGTTATCTTTTGTAGTTGCATGCATATAGGATTTTATATATGTGATAAAGTAAAATTTCACACATGTAAATCTCTATTTGAGTGTAAATAAATCCTCGGTACTTCTATTTGTATGTGTAACATAACATTACATTTGAATATAAATATTTGAACGGGTACAAACTGCTCTTAATTTAGAACTGTAAAACAACTTTAATGTGTAGTTTAATACGAAGTTTTTACAATTGACTTTATCTGTTACTCCGCTCAAAGATCTTAATCACACTCTGCCTCCTAATGCTGGATACTTACCACATTTTACGACAGCTTATTTTTATATTGCAGAAATTTGTACTCCTTGCTAATAGGAAAAACGTTTTTCTTGCCCTTCACATCCAATAGATACAAATTTAACACAAAAAATGCTCAAATTAACGAGTGATTATGTCAATTCTTAACTCAATTTAGGATTGGATCAGTTTGAACTTGACTTGGATTAAATTGAATTTGACTTGGGTTAATTTGAAGTGAAAAAGGTGTAGAAGCCTTGGTATGTTTTCAAGGGGTAATGAAATAAAGATGCTTGAGTTGTATAAGGAAATAAAATAAAGGACTTCAAATTTTGGCAAAATACTTCTGTCCTAATTTTTCGTTCAGTTAATTATGATTTATGATTTCGGTAATCGGTAATTTTTGTCCAGTATGTTTCGCTTGTCCGTTTAATAAATATTAGCTGAACCTTAAATATTCTTTACCCCAACCCAGAACTCCAAGTCCTTGACATACACAAAAACTCAAGTTGTGCAAATACTTTTGTTAAGGAATTAAGCTTACGGTACAATTCCCATTCGCCCATTTCCACCCCCCCACTCCCATTCGCCCATTTCCACTCTCCATTCCCACTCGCATATTCCCACTCGCCCACTCCCATTCGCCCATTTCCACTCTCCATTCCAACTCGCCCATTCCCACTCCCCCACTCCAATTCGACCATTTCCACTCTCCATTCCCACTCGCCCATTTCCACTCGCCCATTGCTACTCCCCCACTCCCATTCGCCCATTTCCACTCTCCATTCCCACTCGCCCATTCCCACTCCCCCACTCCAATTCGCCCATTTCCACTCTCCATTCCCACTCGCCCATTTCCACTCCCCATTCCCACTCGCCCATTGCTGCTCCCCCACTCCAATTCGCCCATTTCCACTCCCCATTCCCACTCGCCCATTTCCACTCTCCATTCCCACTCGCCCATTGCTACTCCCCCATGGTCACTCGCCCATTGCCACTCGCCCATTCCTACTTCCTGCTCACTAATGAAAGCTTGGAAGTGGGGAGTAGGAGGGAGGAAGTTACCGGAGTTATGGGGAGGAAATAAACTGTCAATGCGTTTCCGGTGCCCGTTTGTGGAACTAGGATAGGATATTGTTTTATGGCATTCTTTGATGATACCTCTTAATGGTATTTATTCATGGTAATTATTTGTGCTTCTGGTTATGGTACTGATTTATGGAAGTAGTTTATGTATTTGTTCATTGTGCCGGTTTATAGTTTTGCTTTATGGCACCGTTACTTTTAAGGCTTAGAGCCAGTGGCTCACTGTTGCTGGCCTGCAGAGAATTAGTCGACGAGCATTTGCGCTTGTGAGAGGTCATTGCATGTGTGCTTGGTGCGTTGTCCTCCATTCTCTCCTGGGCAGTGATAGCTGCGGGAGCAATAGTGCCGGGATATTTTCTGTTTAGTTCTCAAATTGATACACCGTAACACTCACTAACACAATTCTGGGTATTGTGTCGTTTGTTTGGGAGCGGACAAGTAAAATTCGAGAGACTCAGCTTGGTGTTTTATTGTGCGGCCGGCAATTCACTTCCGGTCGCCGGCTGCCCAGAACTGGAGGCTTCGGAACAGGAGCACTGGGGTGAGCGGGATGACACCAGGTTTGGATCACAATCATAAGGGCTTGCCAGTGAGAGGAAGCTTGATAAAGTACTCGGTAGGATTGCTTCCAGTCACAGTCAGGCAGGCCCAGATTGTAACAACTTCTAGGTATTTAAATCGACTAGTTGTTTTGTCGGTATATGAATCAATAATTTTACTAGCTGTTATAAGGAGTAAATTGTAAGTAACTAGTTAGAGGCATTTTTGGCAACACCACTAGATATGAGAACCCGTAGCCAGTTTCTCTCGATCCTTGGTTCCGTCATCAGCGCATGACGACGAAGTGGATTCCTATACGAAGGTGACGGCTAGTACTGTGTAACCCAAAGAGTAGTATGTCTCGCTCTGTTCATTCTGGCTGTACTTTCCATGATTCCTGATCCTTTCTTCTCTTCCTCGGTCACAACCTGGTTTAAGAAGTGCATCGAGCTAGGAAAATATTTTATAGGCGAGTGCATTACTTTCCTACGTACTATTACTTGTTTCTCTGTGTCATGCTGGCTGATGGGCTATATTAACTGTGATAGGCTACTATTGCAATTATCTAGCTAACCAATATACCTGTTGTGCTAGAACAGACATATAATACTTGCTTGACTTTCCCCAAATTACGTTTGCTGTAAATTTTTAGAAATGTTCTTGGGGAAATCATAGGGTGCAAGATGGCAACCGGCATAAGCCTAGAAAGATAGTGTAATTCACAAGCACATGTACATATATCGCGCTCTACTGCACATGCAGTAACATTACATCTTTAAAACTTCCCAAAATATCACGTCCTGTTTTTCAGCACAAATGGCATTCTTCTTTTACTTCTATCTTGTTTCATGAAATTCTTTCCCAACTTACCTTTTCTGTGCATTATGTGCATGGATTCCGTGTTCTTCTAACTTTTCACTAAATAGGGAGGCCTAAACTACCGTCTAATCTAATCAGAGATAGTGCTGCTTCTTTGCTGCCTGCAGAATATGGGTGCCAGAATAGAGTACAAACTAAATCTCCAATTGAAGATGTCGGACAACTTCTCAACGCACAAAATTCCGAACACATTTTTGAAGCATTTTTTAATCAACGGGAGTCTGTATGATGTGTTGGAATTAATTATGTCATTTATTCGTCAATACAAGTTAATATGTATGTTTTTTCGGAAATTTCGTGTTCACTACTTGCTTAGCTTGCCGAATGTAATCAAATTATCTTTACGATTTGTTTGTAACCGAATAGCAAGCACGCTTGGAGCAATATCTCAGCATCACAGACAATAATACAGAATGGAAAGAAACGTGGATAGTACAAAGTGACTGGTACTTCTAGAAACAGACTTTAACTTGAGGTTATGACAATTTTTGAGATTCATTACCGAATTCTCCAGATCTTAAGCCCTATAATTTTAATTTTAGATGCTCGACAGTAAAAAAGTATGTCAAATTGGGTCAAAAACAGGGGGACGACAAAAACAGCAACGCAAGGGCTTGTTGAGTGATATCCTTTGAAGGACACGTTGTATTTACAAACCCAGCATCAGCTTCAACTTTAAACATGTAAAAGCTTTGTATTTTTGTATTGTATTGTATTTTGTGTGGGACACGTTCTTGCTGGAAACTGCTTGTAAAATGCCTGTTGGCGACCGACATGTTCATTACAAGCACAATTTTGTTTGTATCATAACTTTTGTTGGTGTTACGCAAAGTACATTCTGCTTTCACATTTGGTATCTGAATATATTGTATATTATCATTCGCCCATTCCTGGCGATTTTGATAATCTGCTCCGCTTGCGGATTGCCTTATTTTGCAATACTTTTTCGCTGTCGAGGGTCTCAGAAATAGTTTTTTGTAGTTATAATAATAGAGGCTTATCTTTAGTTTCATGTGCTTTTTAACAGAAATGCTTTCATAACTAATACTTTTCACTTGTCTGCCACTCAGAAAGTTCTAACTTTTCTTCAATACGTTTCAAATTTCAAATCCTTGCAATCTACTCAACAGAGCAATTCCGACCAAACGCTCATCAAGTAAAACGGACCCAACCTTGTGTTAAAGTTTGTTCACTTACGTGCTAGTCAAGAAGTGCACATTTATTCCTGTATTTGTACGTAGATAAAACGTAGATTCAGCACAGGGAATATGTTTTATCTTTCCCTCAACCGTTGGTTCGATGTTTGACATGGCTAGTTAGAGACCCAAATTTCTTAACGTGTTAAGAAATGTAAAAAAAATCGACGACATCGTTTGTACTTTTATTGGAAATAAAGTGTTTCACTTTCTTGTTTTCTGTTCTGCAATTAACATAGAAGAATGCCTTTTTGCGTAACGTTTACGTTAAATTATTATTGAGATATCGTAATTTCATAAACATCAAAACGCAATGAATAACCTGAAAGTTTGATGGAATGTAGGCACTAGGGATACGCGCGAACCATGAAAAGTTTTGCATTCTAACGGTAAGCTGCTATGAATGATGGCATTTGTTCTGAACAACTGGAGGTCGTGCGTATCGAGCTTTTATCGAAGGTTAATCAAACTTGTCAAACCCGTGAAATGATTACTTCAGTTCTTTTTTCTTTATTGACATAGAATTGTAAGCATAGAAATAATCGGGAAAATCACTTAGCGTGTGGCAATTAAAATTCAAATGAACATATAGACGGCATTACCATAATTCATGCATTTTTTCCGAGATCAAATGAAAAGGTTGTAGATGCATAGAATTCGTTCATTTTAAGATCTCACTGTGGCATTTTATTTTGTTTATAGGAGCGTCTCACAACTCATCCTTGTTCATGAACTGACGTCCATTCGCGGGAATCCTTGGTTTCAGGTTCCTCCTCATTTTTTATTGTTTGAATCTTGAAAATTTGCAGCGAACTTGGTTTTTGAAGAGTATTTATTTTGGTGCTACTCAGTTGTTTATTTGCATGCAAGGGGCTAATATTTTGCATGAAAATATTCATTTCCATTAATTAACAGAAATTTAATATTCTCAAAGCTCTGTTAAATAATTCATGGCCTTACATTCTAGCTTAACAGACCTAATCGGGTTATTGTACCTCGAATTCATGTGCGCACATTTGCCAAGGCCAGTCATTATTATGAATATAAATATTCATATACACGGAATTAAATAGAGAAGCAGTTGGACATGATGGCATTACCTTACAGTAAAATAAAAGACACCCCCCAAGTATCGCACTTCTGATTTGCTTGATAATTAGAAAAAAACGGTACAATTCCGAATAATTTATTTAAGTTCAACATGATTTTGAGCAATTTCATAATACGAAGATCCTTATATCTAACATGAGGTAAAACCGCAATCCCTATTTTCAAATCTAGACCAGTGGTTGAAATAACAGACCACATAACATTAAAAGTGCATTTCCTTAGTTGGCTGCAAATTGGAAAACGTAGAAACATGTAATAAAAATCGACTAATACAACATGGAAACACATTACGTTGATACTGTTGCCCTTTTATGAAAAAACGGAAGACGGTTCATTTCCAAAGAAGTTATTGCGTGAAATTCATTAAAATTAACTTAAATTTCGAATAATGCACAACATAAAGAGCTTAATTTGAACAACAAACCATATGAAGTAGACAGCAGCTGCTTTAGGGGTTGAATATTTAATTTGCAACAATGGAATTAAAATCAATTCTCTTCTATCTTTTCCATTAAACACTAGGACTGGAAGCTTATACATACCGTCACAACAACTGATAATGCCGAGGTGGACAGTCTTTTCTTACATTCACACAAGAGCTCAGGCTGCAGCAGCACTAGTTGATTTTGTTGTACGTATAATGTGTGGAAACAAATTATTTTCCCATGATAGCAGTAAAGCTTTAGAAATTTGAAACAAATTTATTTTTCCTGCATGCGTGTCCATACGTATCTAGTCACCAACTCGGGGAAGCTGATTTATAACATCAAATTTTGCATCCAAATTTTTATCAAAATAAGGCTGCCACGAAAGATTACCGGTAGTGAAACGCGAGGAAGAGCGGCCACCGCACAAGGTAAGCATGAACATTTCACCATTAAAAAAGAATTTTGAATTAAAACCGAAGTTTCTGGAGGCATTAAAAAAGGTATTGATTTGGATTTGGGCCTGGGTGAAAATCCGAAAATCGATTTTGTTTTTTAGCTCATGTTATAGAGAATTCTCTTCAGAATTTAACGGCATGCTTTTATTCCTTGTATGTTCTTTCGTCTACTAAAGCTCACGAAATGCTAGCCAATTACGAAGGGGATCATTTACCCCAAAGTCCACCAATTTTAAATTTTCTGTTTCTTTAGTCCATCTTTTAGGGAATTTATTTCTGAATCTAATGATATGCTTCACTGCTTTGTAAATGTTTGTTAATCTGCAACAGCTTGCGAAATGCCCGTCACTTACGTCATTACACAGCCGGGTGACGAGTTTGTCAGGCTCTCCTGAAACCTTGAACTTGTTGACGTTTGAAATGCGACTTCTCCCACAGTTCTATAGATGCAGGGATGACAAATATATCAATGGACAGGGCTTAAAAAGAGCTAAAAATTGGTGTATCAGCTTGTTGAAAAACTGTTCGTGTTGAAAATTAGAATAAAAATCGTGTATCCACATTTAAAAAAATTAATCTGCCTAAAAAATCCCAAAGTTTTACGAATGAAAATAACGAAGTTCCACTTTAACGTTTCCTCAAATAATACTTTTATGTATCTAAATAACATGATGCCGCTTCTGTGACTTCAAAATTGAAGAAATTTTAATTTGTAAAACGCGCTTTTTCTTTTTTTCGAGAAAAATTTTTTTTCTATCGAAATTAGAAAAAATAACATGGGTCAAAAAATGGTCGCATCATTTTACACCCATGGTAAGAATTAAAGAAACTCGGAATATGACGGGCTTGGGGTTTGGCCCAGGAGGTCCACTTAGGTCGTCCCCCATGGTCGTGGGGTGGTGAGCAGCCCCTCCAACTGGCCCTGACAACGATGCAGGTGTGAACGTTCAGTTTCATGGCCTGCTTCATGTCTTTGATATCTTCTTCTCAAATCCTGTGACTCGTTAGTTCCTCTGTTGTTTGCTTCTTTGTGGTTTAAGTTTAATTCAGTTTTCAATTGTCTTTAGTTTCAAGATAGCTATTGTCCAGATTTGTTTTCTTATGTAACATCATTCTAGACCTTTGAATTATTCTTAGTTCTGTTCTTCAATTTTATGTATTGAATTTTAATTGAGTTCAAGTTTTTTTTTTCGGGGTTTTTCCTAGTAATTTATTCAAGTTTTTCTATTTTTTGTTCAGTTTTGTGATGTTATTTCCAGTGGCTGTTAGAAATTCATGATCCTTCTTTTCTCAGTTTTTCAGATTATTGGTACAACACTGGTCTTACTGGGAGCTCAAGTGTTTGTGTTGAGGCAGACCTTCAAATGTTCCCCTTATAGTATGAGAGAGCTCGTGGTGTTGTATGGAAATGAGGCATGATGCTCTGAAGTGGCTGAGACATAGTAGGAGATGAGTAGATAGTGATTGTGAGCACCAACTGTGATGGTCATGATGGGTTTGGCTGGAGGTTCTTAGGCTGCAGGAGTGACCCAGAGTCAATAAATAGGATGTGTAATGGTGTCAGTTCTGTAGGTCTGGTATCTTTCAAGCCTTAAGAGACTGCATG
>JACJUY010007847.1:9521-28813 GCA_014220935.1 Platorchestia sp. MABIK
CTGTCACGAAAAAGATATCTCAAAGTCTGCCCGAAGCGTGTTGCAGCCTGGGGGAGAACACTACAACTCTTTAGGATAAACGACGGACGTAAATAGCTTTGTTAACTTGCCCAACGCGAACATGATCCCTAGCCTGGCAATGTCTGGTGCAGTGTTTGTGCCTAGTTCTTACGCAGCTCGGTCAGCATGGTAACAAGATCCCTCGATCGACACCATTCTCTTGCCAAGTGAGCCGGGGACTGTTCAGAAGACACACGCAGCAGCAGAAGTAATGGCTGCCAGCCCTCTGTCATGCACTTTTTCATCCGAGAACGAACTAGACTCGCATTGATGGGCCGAGCAGATTACCATGCTTCACCCTGCATCACCGGAGTGCTCTTCTTTCTCCCACAAGCCATAAATCTCGACCACCTCGACAGAAAAGGCAAAGCACGAGACAATGTAGTGTCAAGAAATTTGCAGAACACAATCGTTCTCAATTCTATATGGTCCTTAGCGCACACTGTTCCATCTGTCTCTAATTTAGTGTGCGTCATTCTCCACTCACTTCACACTTTCATGCTAATGTTTTTTTTTCGTATTGAAGCAATTATTTCAACTCTCTGTCACTGAGTAACTCACCTCAGACTAGATGCTCATTCTGTACAAATCGTCAAGCTTTTTCTAACATTTTTTTAGTTAAGAATGAAGCATATATTACAAAAAGGCTTATATTTTCTCCATTTGACCTTCGTCTCTTCAGACACTAACGTCATTCTCACTGCCCAAAACTCAAGTCTTCACATAAAAACTTTTCTCGACACTCGACAATTTTCGGCACAATCCTAATAATTCCAATAGCTTCCGTCTCTGACAACTTTTTCAAATTATTTTTTTTTAATTTCTAAACCATGACAAAACCTTTCTGCTATTTTTTGAATATTTTTATTTACACTTCTCCAGGAACAAATAAACACATTCATAATCACTAATTTGCTTTGCCGTGAAATAATCATTGAAATTAAGCAACCTAATTGTTCACAATTTCAACATCAACAGATTATATTATTAATGGTTTTTGAGTAATGAAATATTATCTCATAACTATACCAATACAGATCTCACAAAAACCTTAGCTAATCACTTCATTGATCTACAATACAGGAGGTGAAAATCCTGACACTCCTATCCTTCCCTTGCAAACTCTGCCATCAAAGTTTACACGTCTCAAAATCAAGCCACTCCTGATTGAAAATAATGCCCAACTTCCGACAGTAATTCCTAGGAATGAACAACTCAGTACGTCACTGATTCTACAACCTTTGCTCTCTCTGTAACTGAGCAACTCACCTCAGACCAGATGCTCATTCTGTACAAACCGTCATGCTTTTCTAACAATTTTTTAGTAACGATGACTTGGAGGAACGCATTCGTATAAAAATTGTCGAGTTTTGATTTGTATTCTGTTTGTGCAGAGCCAAGACGCGGCAGCAGCAGCAGCCACATCAGCTATGGGGCACCGACGGAGGTCGCTCGTTCGATGGCAATTGTCTTAAATCCTCTTCCGTAGTCCATTGATCCCCTTCCGTCACATCACCGAGCCCGGCCTGCAATTAACGGCAGCGCCAGATATTCTGGCCCGTCTGGCGCACAGGATATTACGCTTCAAAACACTCATTGATATTCAAAGCTATGCAATTTTCGAGCAATTATAGAATAATATTGCGCAATCGCACCTGCACATCCACCCTGCCCGCATGGTATCATAAATTAGCTCAAATTGATACGAGGTTGGACTAGCATCCCAGAGCTTTTGAGTAACATCTTATGACAAAATTCTGGTCGGGTTAGGAAGTTTGGGTTCACGCTGAACTTTAAAATTTAACGTACCCGATACGCGTGGAATTCACCTTTCTCGGTGTGAAAAATTGATGACAGATAAAGCAATATGAACATCAAGTTTTGAATGATAAAATACAAGTTCTTTTACTTGAGTTTTTTTTATTACAAGCTAGTATTTTTGGCAGTTCTCACACTTGGAAAGTAACACCACTGAGTGAAATTTTTCAGAGTACATGAGAAATTAGAACTTTGAAGAAACGACATCCTGGCGAGAACTCACTTGGGTGTTATCGTAGCTACAGCTCAAGCCCTGCTAAAACTATCTCGCCATTACTGGCCGCCAGAACACTTCGCTTCTTCTTCTTCTTTCTTCTGTTTAATGAGGACCCACTTTCTTCTTCTGTTTAATGAGGACGACCACCAGCTCACATGCTGGTGGTCGTCCGCACTGACGCCCATGTGGGCACTGACTGAATTTTGGGCACTGAAAAGTACTCGAAATTCTGTTTTGTGTTCACCAAGAATCTTTTATGCAACACCTGAACTTCACTGATATCTTTTCACGGTCTCCCGTCGATATTTCTAAAGAGCCTGACACAACTGAGCCCCGTCTTCCTCCTGGGAACTAGAAAGAGTTGACCAGGTTAACACGAGACAGGCTTCAAAAAACTCTTTGATGTCAGAATATATTATAGAACAAGACAACTGTCGAGGGCCTTTTCCTGGATTGTTATCCTGGCAGCGTGGCGTCAGACACCAACCACGCCCACACACCAGAGTTGAAGGTGCAAGTAGACTAATAGAATGGACAAGTCCGCGATTTGCTGGAGTTCTGGGCAACATCAGCCTGTGATGACTATTATTGCTTTCATTATAACCTCATGCAGTTCTACAAGGAAGAATGACAAAGCCAAAATGAAAGAGAGAAATATAACACTCACAGTCGTCAACATTGAAACACAAACGCACACACTCACACAAACACGCAAAAGCACACACACCAATTCATTCGTTTCGTCGTAAGAAATCGGACGCTTCTGAGATTGTTGCTCACAGATTTAACTGCTGTATTTTCTCATCGTCATGGCTATTAGAACAGCTTCTTGGTCTTTTATTTCGCTCTCTGTTGGAACTAATTTTCGACGAAGCATCACTAGAAATTTTGCAAGTATTTAAATAAAGGTGTGTTTAGAAATTTTTAGTAAATTCCACATAAATGCAGTGTGTTTTTCCGCGTAATTTTCTTAGACTTATGATCTCGATCAGGCCTCAATTTAGATTTTGAAAACACTGAAGAATTTCCAAACATCAGTTTCATCATAATTATATTCCAGGAATTTTGCAAGCTGTTTTGTCGGCAGAGGCACAAGGATGCCTGAGGGAGGGACAAAGGTCTTCCATTACGCGCATCTGAGAAAAATTTAATGAGCGCAATGAAGGATAATCTAAGTTCCGGTAAAACTGCGAGATCCGGTAAAAAACGAGCGAAGAAGGCACGAAGAATGAATTAAAATTGTTCTCAAGCCGTTTGTCATTTATTCCCGGCTTTGAAGTTAGAAACAATTTTCTTTGCGTAATTCAAAGATAAGAAGATGGTTTGTGCATTGCTTGTTCATAAAACCAAATCTTCAACAGCATTTTTTTCTGTTCCGGATCTTTGTTTATTTTATTCATTTAATTGGTTTTTATTTATTATTAACCCACCATTTGTGTTATGGGGCGTATTGTAATGCTATCCACACCCAGTGGAAGCCGTGAGTTTGCTGCCGTGATCTTTGCAGTTTGTGCTTCGATCGTCTTGCAGCCGCCAGGTGGTCTCTCATCTGTAAACTTCAATCTGGCTGCCCACTCAACCAGCGCCGCTTAAAGCATAAACTTTACATCTAAACTTAATTCATGCCCTTGAGCCTCAGCGTAAACTTTCTTTTCCTTAAGCTTTTGGCTCTCAATTTTTTATTCCCGTGTGTTGAATTCAGCTCATGTCGTGGAGTATGAGTCCAGCCGCCGTGTTGTTATACCTGTGGCATAAAATTGTGTGCAAAAAGTAAATGTGAAACACAAGTTCTGTGCAAGTATTACTGTCGCAAGTTAAAGTAATCGTGAAACATCTAATTTCTAAATGCTTGCCTTCATCAATTGAACAGACGCCCACAATTTTAACTTACGCACTGAAACGTAAGCAAAATGTTAAAAAATCAATTACAAATTTTGCCTCAACTGCACTATTTGTACTAAAATTTTCAAAACGCTGATTCAATATTCCTGCAAGTGCGCTTCGTCTCGGACGCCGGCTTGAGAAATGGACTGAACTTCAGCAGTGGAGCAGGACCGAGCATGTGGTCGTTCAAATTTTTATTAAGAAAAGCCAAAATTTTCCTGGGAAGCTGAAGCGAGGCCTGCCTCTCTTTTGCGAGCATAAGTGATTGAACAAGACGCTGGTAGATATAAATTTAGGAGACAATTGCGGCTATTTTTTCTCTGCAAAAGATATGGGATAAGTTTGCGAACAAAGTTTGATATCTTCTTCAATGCAATTTATAAAATGTTCCGTGGCCACCCCACGGACCTAACTTAGTTCTTGGTCTTGTATCTCAGACTATAAAGAAGGTAACCCGAACTTCGATAGGAAGTTTTCCGGTCGAAGTTTTCAGATTTGAATTTTGGCAAAACGCTCTCAATTTTCACTCAGAAATTGTGCGGAGCTTTTTTAAGGTTCCTGCACTGCAAGTAATCAAGGAATTTTTTACCTCAAACTTGCAGGTTTCTCAAAACTTGGGACGCACGGATAGATTGAATGCGTCAGATGCTGCAGAGCAGTTCTGCTTTGCATTCTCATTTGTTCATCTTACACATTTAACGAACATTACCTGTAAAAAATGAAACACCTTCACACATTGTTTTGCATCACACCATGTGTTGCGTTAGCACAAAGTGCCACATGATCCGCCGTGCTAAGAGAAGGAAAGTTACGGCTCCTTCCTTGCTCCACCAGCTCTCCCCACACCGCCGCCCGCCCTCCGCTGCAGCAGAGATGGAGGACCACTGGAGAGGCGCACCGACCAAAAACTGCGAATATTAATCAATTTCAAACGGCGTGAGGCCGCTTAGCGCAGGTAAGCTGCTCTGAAGTTATGTTACCTTTATACTTCAAAATATTTGTGCAATTGCAAGCTGAGGTAGAAACACCGGCGGCACATGGATATGTAGGTGACACGAGACGGTGCGTGCAGGTCAATCATGTACTACATAAGGACATGCACTTCACAGATGATCTTTACATATATGCTTGAATTGATGTTGCTTCATCGTTTAAAGATTGAAATTTGAGACTTTTTCGTCTCTGGTACGTAGTTTTTGGACAAAAAAATCCCTCGTCCAAATATTTCTTTTATGTTTTGAATTTCAATTTCTCCACAGCGGCCAAGTGTACACAAGCAAGAAACAACGAGGAAATTTTAAATTTGGTATCACAAACATCCTCTCTATTCAAATTTTTTGAAAAATTATGTTGTTGTAGTCTCCGTCGATTCTTGTAGACAAGAAATATCACGCATTTCATTTGCCTTTTTCCGTGTTTAAGTTCGTCGTTAAATTATGTATTTTCTCCATGAAATCAAGTTTAAGGTGTTTGTGGCGATGTTGGAACTAGGGAGAGTGAACTTGACGTCACGCATAGCAGGGAGCGGGAAGCTCGCTATTTGTTTGCGAACAATAATTTACGACGTTTAATTCTCTGATGTCAATAATTAATAGAATATGTCCGCATTTAATTCATTTCAGAGCTCTTAAATTATGATGTATTCTCATTTGCATAATGCATAATCAATTAGCAATACAAAGGGGAAATTCTTTTTATTTTGCGAATTGGAAGGATCTTAATTACAAAAAAGGTTAGTTTACTGAGGTTGTTTATTCTCAGCCAGAAAATTCTGCTCTTCGAAATTCTAATAAATTTACAAAGTTTGCCAAGCTGCGAACTAATTTGCAGTTTCACGAAGAATGAGCGGAAAATAAGGTGTGCCTTTCACTTCATAACATCAACGTATAGACGAGTTTGTTTTTGCCGGACGCTGGAATGTTCCAACAAATTCCATTCGTTTACGTTCCAAATTCATGCTACGATAACATAGAAGTAGCGTGAGTTATCTCTGTGTCTCTTTGAATGTGAGAATGTGTGAGCTACAGAGAATGTCTCGCTCGATATAACATCACTGTGTAACTTTCAGCAATACTGCAGCGTGACGTGACATTGAGCGAGGCGATCCCTACATTCAATGGGGATCACACCTTTTTAGCTAACAAACAACTTTACAGACTTGTACCTAATAATCGCAAAAAAACTACCCTCTTATTTCATGTGATTTGTACTATGTTATTTCAGTTGAAAATTTATGACGCACATAAGTTATTTAAACGTTTCTAGAAAATTTTAACAGAAATTGAAGAAAAGATTGCACTGCCTGAGTCCATGTTTCAGTAGTTGACCAATAACTCCACGGACTTTGAAACTAACATTTAAGTACCTCTTGCTAAGTGATGTGTTGTAAACCTGAATTGTGTCTACCAATATTTTGGTGTTTAGACGGTGCTGACTTCTCATAAATCTATTGAGTTTGAAACTTATATTTGACTACCTATATCATGGGGATATTTTTTAAATCTTGACTACATTTCAACACTATTGCGCAAGTTTCGAAATTTAGACAAAACCACCTCCCACAGAGATGGCCTGTTTTAAATCCAGACCACTATGTTTTTAATCATCAACCTTTGAACTTTATAAACCTAAATATAGCAGCCTACAGCTTCAATTGGCGCTTTCTCCCTCTGGCACACAGTGTCCTGCTTGTAATTCAGATGATATCTTGAAAGATTTCAAAGTTTCCAGTGTCATTAAAGACTTTACTGATAGAAATAGAACATAAACTAGGCAATGTATTGCAAACAAGTTAAAGAAATTTGGACGATATACACTCAAACACTGACACAAAATAACTATCTTTCCTGAAAAGTGATTTTCATTACACACCTTGGGAGAATAATTTACGAAATGGGTGGAAAAGCCGTATAAACTTGAGTAGGCAATTTGTTCTTAAAAGTAAAATTTCCAGTCAGTCAGGAAAATGAGGATAAGGTTCGTAAGGGAAAGGATAATTCTAAGACGCATGAATGTGTGATCTGTTTATTACACCGAAAAAAAACCTGCGCTCTAAGTGACGAATATAGTTGAACTTCTTTCGGCACAATTATGTTTCTCCAAGCACGCACTACGACAGAACACTCTCCACGTCCTCACGTCGAAGAGCTGCTGGAGCTCGAGGGAGAGCGAGAGAAACAGTCCGAAGTTTTCCACCGTTCGCTTACTATAAATATGGTGACATTCTTGCGCCACAATGTGGGACATCACCAAGAAGTCACCAATTCTCATCTTTTTAAACCTCTACTCGAAATAATATACGTATTATACCTTAAGTATATACAGTGTAATACCTCATACGTTAAAGTACTAAGTTGAATAAATTCAATTCTTTTACCTCATTTTTAACTTGCTACTCATTGCTGATATTTCTGGAAGCACTCTGGGCTTTCAAACACAACATTATTTATCACTTTTAAAAATTGCTGAGTGGTTTTTCTTTGCATATAGCATGAAAAACAATTTAAATGAAAGTCACTCTACCAAAATTTTACATTGAAAAATCAAAATCCTAGTTAATGGCATTTAGTTCTAGACCGCTGGCGTCCTGGATCAAAAATTATTGAAAAATTGGTAATAAGTGATTACGTTATTAACGTTGAACTGTCAAATTTACTGACATGAAAAAAAAACATAATCCAATTTAAATGACGAATTTTTCTGCACTAAAACAAATTTTTAAGTACATTCCACAAATCGATGAAGAATGAATTATTTCCGAATATGAATGAATACACAGATAAAATCGAATTAAGATCATGTGGACAGAAGAGAATGGAGCCACGAGCAAAGATCCCAGGTATTTGTTTAACAAGTGATGTGACCTCACTCTTTCAGGGCTCTCTGAGCGTTGCTGCGCAAGGAGAAAACCCACCACATCTGCTTCTCATCTCCTTCTCATGAACAACTATTTAAAAACTACTCATGATCTAATTTTTTTACTGCTTTTCAAGTGACTGGTACGCTGGAAAACACACCACCGCGACCTGAGATTGAGAACAGGATGAATACGGAATCATCGTTCCTTTTATCGTTGGCTGCTGAGCGCACTCGCTTCATTTCTCCTGAGAGCATCATTTGGGAAGTCCTTTAAAAACTGAGCGTATAATCGGGCGGCAAGTACACTCTGAGGTGCCATCTGAGCATCCCTCACTTAAAACACGCATCAAGTCCGCTATGATTCTCAGGTCTCTTCTAAAGAGATCTCGCAACGACCACTTGTAGCGCATTTTCAACGAGGAGTTCGTTCTCGAGGTGCAGCTCAAAAGCTTCTGCATCTTGGGGGAGGGAGAAACAGAAAGAGTTCTTTTGAAGGGATAACAGTAGCTGGGGGATTTTGATTCCTTAAACTTATAAAATTGAATTTTATTACACGAAAACATATTTTCCAATACAAAAATATTCAGTTAAAAGAATCAAACGACGTTTCAATTGACTTTATTATTATGAATATGAGGGAAATTTGGCAAAGTTTTCGAAGAAAATTTTCAACCACTCAGCAGCTCTTGCGTTAAGAAAGAAGGCCACTGAAAGAAAAATAAATGCGAAAGAAAATTGAAGGTTTCACACAAAAAAAGCTTCCAAGAACTCACAGCTTGCTAAAGCCCCAAAACGTTTCAGGGCCTGAGTACAGAGACACAGCAGCAGTCCTTTGACTCTTGTAGACCATCTGGGAAAACATTCTTAAACTTTTATTTGCGAAATAAATTCAACTACTTATTAATAAAAAATTTGACATTGCTCAAAAAAATTATACTTCTCCCGTATCGACTTAGAATGGAAACATCACCTAACATCGTTGCAGTTAGCCATTTTAGTATTTTTAAATGTATATTCTCACCCAAAAATTCTGAATATTTAGGTGTTGTGAAGATTAGTATCCATAATTTGATAGTCATTCAATCTTTGCATTCGGCTTAATATTGTTTTAAGAAAACTTTGCCGCATGAATAGATTCTTCTTACGTTGACGGCCAAAAATGACGCTCCGTGAGTCTGCTGTCACTCTCACTGCTTCAGAATTGCACGCAACAGACGGCCACTCGAGATTTTATTTTTCCCACAGCAAAAAGAAATTGTGCATACAAATGAGCGCATATTTCAACTCATATTATCAACTCATGAAATCTCATATTATCATGAATGTATTTCCTTTACATGGGTGAGACAGTAAAAAGCCAGCCGTTAAATGAAATGCTAGTGACTACAGTTAAAGTAAAGCAACACAATCCTGCTCGGACAAAAGAAACAAAGAGACTTGTGCCGTAAGTATGCATAAAAGAGGCAGTGAAGGCAGTAACGGAGAGAATGAACTTCAAAAAGAAGGTCGTCTAAGAAATCGAATCTCACAGAAGATGGGGACGCGTATTGTGCATCCCATCGAAAGAAAAGGATGCAGAACATAATGCAAATAGAACAGTGATCAGATCCAAGTTGTTTGACTGAAGAAAAAGAAGGGGCTTGGAAAACTTACCCAGCGGGTTTCCGAAGGCAATGCAGCGATCGAGAAGCAGAGTCAAAGAGAATGCAAGCTGTATGAGATCGAAGGCATTTGTGACCTAAATAATCTAGAAAATTGCTCAAAATGTATGAGGATGTAGTTGAACACAGCCAAAATATCGACTCAGATCAATGAGGGTACAGCAGTGAATCGTAATAAAGGTACAATACGTTATAAAAATACAATAAAAGTACTGTCAAAAATACATTGTTTTCACTAGTCAGGCTCAATCGAAGCTGATGCCATTCGCTGCCCTCGCTGCCCTCACTGCCGAGGATGCATGTAAATTGTAAGAAGTACCTCACAACCTCACAAGTCCAACCACGGCTGCTTGGCCAACAAAAAAAAAAAGATCATTAAAATCTTGGCTTTAAAAACGAAGAACGCAGGATTGACGCAGAACTTAACAGTTGCGTGTGGGCTAAAGTTCGATCTATGACTTTCTTCAGGCCTGTGAGAGGTAACGTTAAGTGATGGTCCTGATGAATTTGAGCAAAGAAATATAGTACACTGCAGGAAAAAATTAGTGTTATTGAAGAAAGCTAAGAGAAAATTATGCAAGCCAGCTTCGTGGAATTGAGAGAGCACTCGTATGTTCCTCAACAAATTCGAGGCTCGATTACACTCGGGCGCAAAAAATTCAGAAATGAAATTATAAAATTCCTAGTGTCTGAAGTATAGACCTAATTTCCGTCTCGTTACCGGTGTGGCTCTCCAATTTGTAATTCTATTCGTCTTTTTCATTCGTCAAAGTTAAAGCAGAAAGTCTTATTATCGTTGGGCTTTTGAAAATGAAATTTTTCAACAAATTGGAAATCGAAGATGATGCAAGATAATTGAGTCCGCTCTCAATGATTTGTAGTTATTTATATCGATCGTGCACCACTCAACAATTGGACAAATTTTTAGGCGCATTTTCGGTAATATTTTTTCCCTTGTCATTGTTCAAAACGGTTAATTACATTGTCACAAACACAACCATGACGATCTTTTGCACAAGATATAAACTGAAGTTCATTTTAGCGCAGTGTAACATCACTCCCACCGAACACTAAGCCAAGAGAAAAATAATAGGTAAAAACGAACATTCCCGTCGTCGCGCTGAGGCAACTCTGCAGGCAACTCTGCGCAGAGAAAATCACCATAAGAAAAAATGAGGAAAGTTTAGTTGTGTGTCAGGGATGACTCCACGACGGTCGAGCCCTCATGTTAATGGTTATCTTAGTTTATTGGATGTGTTAAAAAAATTAAAATTAGACCGCATATTTTCTCTGCGCAGAGTTGCCTGCAGAGTTGCTTCAGCGCGACGACGGGAATGTTCATTTTATCTTATCAACGCCCTGCTCTGCTGCAGCCGTGATTGTGTGCACGCAGTCACACACCGCACGTCTTTTGAAACTTTGAGTTGCCAGGAAATAAATATCGTCACTAGAAGCGCAGTCTTGAGTTTCCCGTAGTTCAGGCAGAGCTTCTCCTGAAAAACGAGTGTGACCAATGAAGATGTGGTCTGCCAGCCGCTGGCGCTCACCGCCAAGTTGTAACAACACAATCTCCTGAATGAAACTCTTTATCAGTTATATTTTTGCATCGAATCAAGAAGTTTCTCTGTTGAAAAAATGCTTCTCCTCTGAGCATTGAATAACCAGTATAATATTATTGTCCTCTCACAGGAAAAACTCCTCTCTCTATTCTGGCCGAATAATCTTTCTTGTTGATCCAAATTTTAATTATTAATCACCGTATTGATTGACCAATTAACTTTGCTGCTCTCTTTTCTGAAAAGAATGGATCTTTTACTTCTATTTTTTTAATTTTTGGTGTTACTTTGGCTCACGCATTCTGAAACCTGGCGCGTCACCGGTTGCGAGACTTGTGCGCTGTCGAACATCACCGCAAAAACAGCCTTGCTCCCTGAGTCATCTTTCTCTGGAAAAGGCTTAATTTTTCTCTCATTTTCAGCTCAAATTTCCCCCTCGTTTTATCTGCTGTGAGAATAAATCACTTTTCTATCTATTGAATTCTAATGATCTCCTTTTAAAGTTTTAACTTTCGAAGTTTGAACTCACTGTTCTTTCGCTCTTTGAGTGCCGTCCTCCACAAACGCTGCTTCCATTTATCCGTCCTGAAGCGCCATTGTCGAGTGGTGCTTCTCTTCAGTAGAACTTAACAGCGGCTCGGACCTTCAATTTTCTTTTTGGAAAACTTATTTTTCCCCTTAAAAGTTGCCTTCAGCTCTCACTCTAATTTCTCTTCAGCATTTCATTTCTCCTATAAACTTAACGTTTTCTTGCGACTACTGAGGGCAACACCAGTTTCTTAAATGAAAATGAGCTCTTATGTTGTTTAAGGTCGGGGACTGTTCATATTTGCAGGATAGATGCTGTTGAGCTAAGTTGCTCGAACACAGCAAAATTAGATGCCATCAAATTATTGAAGTCGCCAAGTTTTTTGAACTTAGAAGCAATGGTCGCTCCTAAAATTTTATTTTATTATCAAAGCCATCAAAATAAGGGTCTTATGAAGCCTAAAAAAGTTAGCGTGGACGTTAGGTTGAGAAATGAAGTGAAGAGGAAAACAAATGAAAAGCGTTCACCCCAAGAAGGGAGAGCTTCAATTGGAGGAATTCATTGAGGTGGTACTGTGAGTATGCTAAAATGATTGTTGCATAATAAATTTAATAATGTTTATTCGCGAATCGCTGCTAAAGCTTTTGTTTTACTGTGTTGTTGTATGGGAAAAAACAAATGAGAGCATTTCTGGTGCATTTCCTTTGTCCTATTCGTCTCACTTGTTTTGAGAGTGGCTGAACTAGTTGTGCAGCTGCAAAACTTATACCTATTGCATACGTCAACTATAGGAAAACGAGCAACATTTGTGTTGGTCATTAATGAGTCATTGCTGCATTAGGAGCGCCTTGAAATTCTAGAAGCAGCAAGAAGTTCAAAAAATTATCGAGCTCCATTATCTACATGAAGCTAATTAATTATGTCCAACTATCGGAAGGAATATTCTTCTACGTACTCTTAAAACACTATGCATGCTTTAGAGATCGCTAATTAAGTGGATTAATTGAGGATTGAGCAACTTAATTCGTGCAGTAGACTCATCACAAGAATTCCATTAGACTGCGAATAAAGAGGCGAAGGTTTGATCTTTTAATGCTGAGCACAGCGTATTCCCAAAATGCACAATCACTCACAAGAGCGGCAGGATACGTCGCTCATGCTATGCGTCAACAAACGACCATTTCTCGTGAATGAAAAAGACCGACGAGATTAGCCAGCGCTCGCGTCCCTGCGCTGCGCTCAAACCTTGTGTGTTTGATCAGTGGAACGACCTCCTGAAGAGCCTCAAGGGCGGGGTTTTATTTCGGCGAGTGCCACTTCCTCAAGTTATACTTTGCATAAGGGACGCTCGAGCTCCGCTGCTCCACTCGCTCAACCAACGACATAAGGCGAGGTCTTGTTCCAAGCGGCGGTAGCCAACATTCGGTTCCAGCCTCGCGACCGAGTCTGGTGAAGTCTTCGAGCTTTTCTCTACATTGTAATCTCAAAACTGATATTCGAGATAAAATAACTTGTTGCGAGATACTCCATAAACTGGGAAAAATTAGCAGTTGTACCACCGCGCTTCTGAAATGCATTAGTTCTACATACACTCCTGTTTTCAAAACGTGAAAACTCTTTTTCCTTTTGCTTTTTGTTTGCTTTTTGGTTATCCAATTCATTTCTAGCTACAGAGTGTTAGAATTAAAAACAAAATAGAGAATCTAACAGATTTTTGAGCCTTATTCATTTCAACATATACATTTCTGATATTCATCTTCCGTAACTCTCCCTGACTCCAACCATATTTCTATTTCACAAACACTTTCCCTGGTTCACTATTGAAACGGAGCGCAAGTCACGCAGAGCGCGCTGGTGCGCTGCGAGCTGTGCCCACATGAGGGCAATTGGCAAGTGTTAAGATCAGGACCTACGAGCACGAACACCCACTACCGTAAGTCTTCTTGTTTGCTCCTCGGTTACACTTTATTATCTCAGAGGTGTTACTCTTGAGCAGAACTTATACATCGTGCATGTGCGATAAATTTTCGTTTTAGGAAAATACAAGCATTTACGTTTCCAGATATTTCAGTAGAAACTTAATCGTAAAGTCGTATTATTTTTTAAACAGGTCAGATGGTATACCGGTTGAGTTTGGAACTTTAAGCTATTGTTAATACAGTTAATGACCATTTCAAGATTTAAACTCACTCAATTCCATTCTGGTGTAGTCAATAACTGTAAAATCTACTAACTGTGTGCAGTCTGTGTAGTTTGTCGAATTATCGACCAGCATTCCTCAGGCACAGTCACGCACAAGTGCAAAAGTTTGTGAGGAGCGTGAACTTCACGGCAGGCCGCTGTGCCAGCTCTGCCCTGCACGTAATTGGACTCGAGTGAACAATCTGTTGCACACGACTTGTAACTCGAGCCGAGCTTCCGGTCGTACTTCTGTACTTGGTAAGATGTGCTTGCTGTTCTAGCTCACTTCTACGTGATGTCTTTGGCGACAATGGTGCTCAGGGCTTGAGCAGGAGTCGATGCTTGTGGGAAATAACGAGGTTGGCATAAGGTAAAAATTAACCAGCTGCATTACCTAAAAAGTTCTACTTTTTTGTCGCTTTTCTGCTTTAAACTTAATGCATTTGCACAATCATTTAATTAAATAACCCATGACCCATGTTTAAATCAACACCCATGATCAAAATGCAATTTATTTCTCGTGTGTGGTAAAACTAATTAAAATTCACAGCCTTATCTCTCAGAGAAATACTCGTAAGTTGTTCACACCGTTGTCCTAAATGAGAATGAAAAGTGAACATGTCTTGTTTGAATAATAATTGAAAAAGAAAGAGCCAAGCTTCTTCCTTAATTTAGAAAAAGTGTTTGCACAAACATCCCAAAATAAAATTTTTCAGCCAGCAAACACAAACAAGTTTGTGTGTCTCTCTGGAAATGATGGACACGGACACCCATACAACGAGCCAGCGCTGAGTTGGTCGTCACTGTGCACGTCCTGGAGACGTTCAAAAGCTCCCAATAAATATGGCGTGTCAGAACCTGAGCACAATTTTCACTCGCGTGCAGAAGATGTTTTTTAGAAATGCAGTTTATTGAACTCGTTTTTTCGAACAAGACTCGTTTTTTGTGAGAACTAGTGTATGGGGGCCTGGAAATATTTCTATAGGAAAATTCTCACCATTGCTCAAAGTGTCTATTCCGGGCAAAGGCATTTTTGACTGCACATTGGACTCATTTTTAGACACATGCGGAGGAAATCTGTTTTATCATTGTCAACATGAACTCTGAAATACTTTGTCACATACATCAATACTTTTCACCCTTGTTGAAGACATTGCCTTCCTGAAGAAATAAGATCATCTGTTTTGAGCGATTTTAATAATGTATAAAACTAATGCAAAAATCTTGTTAGTCTGCAACGATTGCAAGCTTGCTAAACCACTTGTCTCTACTAAGAACAAAATATTATTCTTTCGCATCCAAAAGCGTGCCCAGCCTTGTAGGATAGGAAAGACAGTTCTTCTTGGTTACGTTTACTTGGCAGTTTCCTGTCTTTCTAAATTACAATGATTTACTGTTTATGAGTATGCCTCAAACCTTCGGCTGTTGGTGTGACAATGTTTGTACCAGGATATTAAAAGCGGAAATTGCCCGTAACAAATAACCTGTGACTGTACCAGCCTGTGACAGGACACAGCAACGAACGCACACGAGTAGGTTGCAGCTGAGCCAGTCATTATAAGCCCCTTGAGCTCTCGCATGGAGCTACACATTCTTCAAGAGGATGACATGCGGCTTGAAGAAGAGCGCAAGAATTCTGTCCACAATATACAGTTGTTTGCAAGGAGGTTTTGTGCGAGCTAAATCTACCGCAAGTTTGCTGGGCCTCACTCAATTTTTGGCCAACAAAATGGAAGGAAGTCGCAATGTTTTCCTAACAAAGGAGGCAGCCGCTGGGCCGCTCCCTCTGTTTGCCAGACGTCCGCAACTTGGCCGACTTTAAGTTCGGCATTAAAATGAGAATAACACGATGCTCCAGGAATAGAAAACTAATCGAGAGAACTTGGCTGAGCCCTTCGATGAGCGCCTTCACGGACCGATGAGCTTCTCGCCCTGTTTTGCATCTGGAAATTTGAGCGCCTCAGAAGCTGGTCTTGCCAGTGAGACACGGGCTGCTGCTGCTGCTGCTGCATCTGTCTCCCACTAACACTCTCTCTTTCTTTCTCTGTCTTTCTTCTGATTACTCCAAAGATGAGGACTGCCAAATGCACCCAGTATTTGAGAAATTTATGTCAGGTTATTATTATTTTCAGCATGTCTTTCACAACACATGTCCTTTTTGTCTCGGGCTAAACTTTTAGTAACGATTTCTCGTTGAAAGAAGTGAAAAGAGCACTAAGCATATTTTGTAGGGTAAAGCATACTGTTCGTCACACTAAAAAAGGAATTGAAATCGTGCCTGGAGAAATCAACACTTACGCTCTCGGATATGTCTTCCCCTGGTTCCGAAATACCGAGAAGCTTCCACACATTTGGACTATTCAATGAAATGAGATAATCTGAAAATCAGGTGTAAAGAATTCGCAGTGGAATACTTTCCT
Source organism: Platorchestia sp. MABIK (assembly GCA_014220935.1). Classification (NCBI taxonomy): domain Eukaryota; kingdom Metazoa; phylum Arthropoda; class Malacostraca; order Amphipoda; family Talitridae; genus Platorchestia; species Platorchestia sp. MABIK. The sequence goes on from JACJUY010007847.1 coordinate 25,706, forward strand.
TTTTTATTTTATCCCATTGCATCCCAAAGTAGAAGCAATTGAAAAAAGAATCAATAAATTAAAATTTGAATGCATCACTTTCAAATGCAAATTTAACTATTTGCCGATCGCGATAAGCCGATACTGCCACGCTGCAACAGCAGGACACAGTACAGCGCCGCCTACCCTGCGTTTTAGCAGCCCACACCGCAGGTTTGGTCAGAAGTTTAGGCTTAAACTCAATTCAACTCTAACTCGACTTTCTGTCGATATTCCAACTTTTATCTTCATTATCTATACGTACATTTACTATTTGCAAGTTGTGAAAATCTTCGTTGCCCAAATTCTTCACAACCGTTTGCACAAAAAGTATACATGTGTATGGTGAAAAAGAAAGTGACTAGAAAGTATAATTTACCGAATTTTCCAAGTGCTGAATCGGTATCTGGGATTATTTATAACCTATTTAAAATAAGGATAATATGAGATTGTAGGATAAGATAAAATAGGAATAATAATAACTATAATAAAATGAGCTCAACACCGAGATGCTTTGAACATAGAATATACAGTGATACTCTCACAAAAATATGAATGAATCTAGCGATCTGACGCTGCTCACTTCCGGTAGCTTACTCCTGCATTGTTTCACTCAATTTATTAGAATTTGTATCTAATTTTATGCATCGAAAAGCGACTCAGTAGTACAAGTGGCATCATTCGTCTCACTGGCTGTCAAATATGAGGCCAGGTTGTTCGGTACAGAGTAACTTAAATACTGGGAGTATTTACCGTAGACTTTAATACCCATCTGTGAAATATTGACTTAAGAGAGCTTCATGAAATACATAATAACGTTTTCCTTATTATTTTATTTCATATAAAAATGGCTTGCTTCATTCTGCCTAAAACTATTATATGTTTGATGATTAGTTCGAGGAAGCCCGTTTTGCAGATGCCGATGTTAGTGCACATGTCAGACCAGATAGAACGTAGTCACAGTTTTGCGCCTGGTAAACTTTGTCTCTAGAGCTTGCTTCTACCTAATTTCTCCTCGCCATTTTAAAATTTCACTGCTTCAGATTATCATATTAGATTATTTAGTTTAATCTTATGTGTATAATTGTGAACATAAGTGAAAATTTTCATTTACATCTCGTAAATCTTTGAACAGTTTCGCACGATTGGGGATGTAGAATCACCATTGAAGTTGATCTTTTGAAATAAGAATGAGGCTTTAGAGCCTGACAAAGATAGCGAGCTTCACACCAGGCAGAGAAAATCTGATGAGCAATGCTAATCATTAATTAACAAGATAACTGAAAAGGTTTCGCCCAGCAAATAAAAATATGCCTCTAGTCTGTTTACATTTAAACAAAGGTCTTCAAGCGCTGAGATGTGCGAGACACTCCCTTTGAAGATCTGAGCAGCATAGTTACCGATCACAAGTTGAAGAGGCTCAAGTGCTCGTTTGAAAACGAAACATTCATTAGAGCTAACAAAAGTTCATAGGTTCGTGTATGACGCACACTGACTGCCGGCCTCTGTCGTCACAGTGTGTCTAACCGCCTGTAAATCTCCACACTTTTGCATTTAAAGTAATGCTCTTTGCCCTATTATCATATGTATTTGCACTGCTAAGAATATTGTAAAATGTAGAGCAAAACTGTTCGAGCAATGATAAGGTACGATAGTTTAATTACAACCAACCTATAGATGAAAATTTCCAGTTTCAGAAATTTTAGGAATATGCATACTGTTGAATGAACTTTTCAGACTTTCATTTGATTCAGATATTCCCGCTAACATTCTCACTGGCGTAGTTTGATGAATGAAAACAAATTATACAGTACATCGCACTTGGCAATGACAATGGAATTCCAAAACTGAAATGGGGTGCTATTAAGTGCATCACAATATAAAGGAGCCCGAAGGAGAAGCAGACAACTTCACGACCACGTAGGCTTTATCTTGCAAGGCTGAGACTCCCGGTAAATTTGCAGAAATTCATGGCGCTAATTATAGGCCTGAGTCTTCCCTATCCGCCTACGGCATTCATAGCCACCGAGAAACATGAGTTTTGTTCCTGCATGGCGAAAAGCAAACACATTTCTTATCGGCGTGTAGTAAGATAATGTACGTTATTTCGTCTCCCAGGATCTAATAAGAGAGTGGTCCAAGGTATGGGGGAGTGTGTTAGATTAAGATTAACGCTTTTTTGCAATGCAACACAGATGTGGGTCTCAGCTCGCTTTCAGAAACTGCAATGTGACCATCCGGTGGTCACTAACTCAACTGTCATGAAAATATACGTCATACAAACAAAGGCCCGGTCCATGTAATGTGTGCCAATGTTAATAATCAACACTAAAATTTATTTCAACTTGAGTCGGGAAATGAACTTCGGTTTCCCCCACCTTAAAAAATTTGTTAACACATTCTATTTCTTGACCATTGGTCAGTTTTAATTATTAACGGTCCCTGCTATCAGCCATGAAGAGAGATAAGCAAGGAAAAAAACTATTCTAAAGTTTCACCATTTCATGTGTTGATTCGACCTTCCCATGTGCGATATTTTCTACTCAACGTAACCTTCCCTGACGTGTTTAGAAGTCCTTTGCGTTGAAAGGCACAGTCTCTTTTTGATGACCGTGTTACCGCATTGCCACGCTCGGCATGACATATGTACGATAATCACATTTCTCGACCACTCCCGTGCCTCACACATACTTGAGAGACCATTGGAAGCTAAATGCTCATTCTAGAGAACTCTCACAAGTTTTCAGAGTGCCAATTTTGGCTCTTCCCAGCCGTGTGATGCTGTGCGTAATCTTTCTTAAGCCGATCCAGCGTCCATCTCTTTATGGTGACACCAACACAGGGCAGCCACACGCACACACACACACACACGCACTCCTACTCAACAGAGAGCCGGCATGGCGTCTCGAACTTTTGCAATTGGTGGATGAATAGAAGTTTGTGGTACCACCACCGGCGTGCACGCCAGCAACAACTTCTGGCAACTTCCCTGCTGCCCTCCACCTGCTGCCCTCCACCTGCTGCCCTCCACCTGCTGCCCTCCACCTGCTGCTCTCCACCTGCTGCTCTCCACCTGCTGCTCTCCACCTG
>JACJUY010007848.1:18353-28370 GCA_014220935.1 Platorchestia sp. MABIK
TCCACTATTACAATGCACAATAATAAACAATTGTCTTTAGCCTGGCACACATGAACATTTTCATAATTTCATCCTCATATTTTGTGGTCAAAAGCTGCATATCAGATCCATGATGTTCCTCCTAAATTTTGTAGACAGTTGCTCTCGCTACATGATTAAAAAAAAAAGTATTTACTATCCAAATATTTTTGCAGAATAAGAGAATATCAAAATATTAACATTACCCATACACAACTGAAGCAGAATACAATTTGGTCAACATGGAATTCATGTTGACATGTTAAAACAACACTTTTTGAAACCATCAACACAAACTAGCACAAAACGAAAGATTAATTTTTACCACACCTCCAGGTAATGACCAACATAATGACAGGGTGCCTAATTCTTCAGCTAGAAGACCATTTAAAACTTACTATGTCTCACTCAAAGTATTTACTTTCGAATACATTTTCAATAACCAAAGAACAACCCATATCGTATGAATTATTCATATGAACCCTCCTGACATATAAAAACATACTTGTAACAAATCCAGAAAATGTCCAGTTGATCCAGCCACCGATGGCAATCATGGGCAGCACGTTGGTCATGTTCCCCTTGAGCATCTCAGCCATCATGGTTGGGTCCGTCATTGCTTGGGGGGCTGCTGCTCTCTTTGTTATCTTCAGGTAGCCTGAAACAATGCACTCATCAAAAAGCTGAATTTTCACTCAACTCTTACACACAAAGGGAAATGGCCTCAATTGATGTGTATTTTAATGATGACAGAGAGAATCTTGAGCCTATCACAGAAGTCCAAATTTATGATTTAGTTTTCATGGGTACAATGTTTATATACTGGATGCTATAGCACAGCTTCACAACCTTTCATGGTTAACAGGTAAGACAAACGCACAAGCAGGTTAATGTAAATCAACATAAATGAAGAAAGTGAACAGATAAAGCCTCCAATTTGTGCAATATACTACACAAAACATAAAACTGTGCAACATATAAAAAATAGAAATAAACTTCATACTCATTAATAGGAGTAACTTCACAAATGCCAATAGCATGAAATATGGCAGATAAGTAGAGAGTAACTAGAATTGCTATTCAGGTATGCTACTTTTAAATTTATGAGACCTGGGACTATCAATACTCTTTTGCCAGGTGTAGCCCAAGAATCCAATACACCCTTACAGGATCTACCAGACATACAAATCAGTACGTTGCAGAGTGTGCAGTGGGGATGACTAACTTTGAAGAAAGTGATATATTAAACTGTCAGCTAACTCTACTTTCCATCATGTTTTCATAGTGGCAGATGGGGCAAAGTTATGGTGAAAACATCAAAATAGGAATAAAAAGTTAATGACTAATGTTACACCTCTCCAGTAGTAAGACACTTCAGTAATTCCAGAAGCACACACATTTAGGTAGAAGAAATTACATATTTCAGCATCGTAATGAAATAACATTATTAATAAGTGCTGGAACAAGAGTGATGTTAGAGACCTGCAACACTTCTGATGACCCAACATTTCCTGAGTATGGTGATAAGGTCTCAACTCTCACCACCACATATAAACTTTGAGGAAAAATAAACTACTGATTCAGCAAACCCTATGACACTCAGATTTGTCAAATGACACGGGGTCTTAATCTTCCTCTAATTGTGTTCTTCTACAACACAATACAAGGTGTGCCAGGCATACAGAGAATTTTATAGACTTATGCTGAAATGCTTCACTACAAAGAGATAAAAATTTTATCAGTGAATATACTCAGGAGCTACACATAACGTGTTACTGAGCTCACCTCAGCAAGCTACACTTACTCAAATTCACTCACCACACAGAGCAAAATATTGGCCTTGTATGGTATCTATCCAAGCTCACATCATATCATACTTCAATCATAGCTGTCCGTCATATTTATAACAAAATACAGGTCTTTTCTCAGACTGGACATTAGGCTCAAGTTCAGGACATAATACATGGTACCTTATAACTTGCAAGGGTTAGAAAAGTTAGATTAAGCTTCCCTAACCACAACAATGGTATCCCAAAGTCAGGAAAAAGAAGGCACCATTTAGTATGGAGTTTAAGGAATGGGGAATCTATGCACAAGGGTTGTTCCCACACAAGACCGCTTGTGTATAGAGAAATCAAGTTAGAAAACAAGTTTATTGAGCAAGATAAAAGTTGAAGAATCACTGAAAAACAGGGCAATAGTGAATGGAAAAAAATTCCAAAATAAAAACACCTATTCTATTTCAACAAAAAAATGACCTAAATATCCTTCAGTTTGGGACCTCACATTTGCCCTGCGAGTGCTAATTCCCATAGATACAATAGCTGTATCCTTTCTTTGGGGAATTTACACAGAGGAACTTTCTAAATATATATTACTGTGGATTACTGCCAAAATTGTCTGGCATGGCTTCAAAATTAAAACTAGTAATTTAGTAATAATACTAAATAAATGAATCCTGCACACCTTAATACATATATATAAGCAGTACCAACACATTACAAACCTTTCAGGGCTAGGCAAGTATAACATAAAAAACGTTATGTGTCCAAATAACTTAACCGCTCTCGGTTTGCTCTGTAAAATGTCCCAATCATCTCTTTGATTCTAACGAGATTGATACACCAGTTTAGCGTAGATTTAAATTACACTTAGGAACTCATAACTTGAAGCTCATTATTTTTAGCACACACAGTCAACGTTATTTTATTTTCATTTTTGCTCCTGCCCTCCGGGACCTGGAGGGGTTTCTTTTAATAAGTGTTTTCATAATCACTTAACCCTACGTTGGCCACCGTCCTTTCTGAACCTCTGAACTTTTAGTAAAGCAAGAAATTTTCTGAATGCTTTGATAAGAAGTTCACATTGACTGGGTTTCATTTAAGATAATTCAAGAGAAATTACCATTTTATCTTGTTCAAGACCCAAAAATTAGATTTTTCTAGGGTTAATAGAGTTTGAAATATTTATCTATTTGTAAATGAAAGGAAAAGAAAGTGGGTTTTCTTGTACGGTACTGACATATAAAGAAAAGTAGGAATGTAATACAATTGGGTAGTAAAGAGTACCTTTAACCCATTCTAAGCAGCAGAACTATATATAGTTTGTCCCAAAAATGGTCCCATTCAGTGGCAAACGTCTATATATAGTTGCTGTTTTATTCCGCCTGCTACACAAAAGAGGTGACTACTATATAAAAATTGCGTACAAAAAAGTATTGTCTGGCATCCTTTTCAGTACCACAGACAATTTTGAGCAAGTTGAACTATGAGTTCAGTGTCTTACTAGACATGAATGCAGGTGGGGCGTGATTGCAGTGCAGGAGAGGTAGCAGACTTGCTTCTCTACCTGCTTTGCTGTCACTTTCTTGCTCGTTTTCCCAGTTGTGTTGAAATTTATTGACTTGTTGATATTTAATGTCTTCTGATAATAATAATATTTATGTCATCTAATAATAATAAAAGCAATGATTCATTTTTCAAAAATCTTATATGCTTTTGTAAGCAAAGTACTTCTGATACATTCTGTTCAAGCTTTCAACTTTGTCTCTGAATAATCAGCTATCATATTCAGATGTACCATTCCATCTGTGAACATAAAAACATAAATTTGAGGTCTATCAACATACCTATAATTTTTTAGTCAGTACTCAAGTCCCGTATCAAAAATAAAAATCCGATACAAGTCTATACTTTCAAAATTATTCCAATCAAAATTTATTCCACAGTAATTTTTAATAAATGATTCTAAATGAACTAATAAATATGCCGTTTTCATTCCTATATTTAAAAAAAATGAAGTCCAACTTGATCCTATTAAGCAGCCGAAACTATATATAGTCACAGACACATTACTTCCATTTAGAGGTGCGACTATTTATAGCAAGGAGAAGTCACTGTCGTGAACAGCGGCAGCTGCCATACTCCCACACCTCAATTTTAAGGACCCTGTTTTAGCGGATTTCGGATTCTACAGACAAATTCTTTAGCTACGTATTTTAATTGAAAGTTGCATGCGCTACGGACAAAGACTGTTAGTTCCAAAACTGACCACTAGGTGACAGGCAGTTGCCTTGTTGACAATACTTTTTCAGCACCTGCATCGCATTGCTCCCAATTTTTGCCACTTTTTTCTGTGTTGTACTTGATTTCTTGTACCAGTGGTATATATTTCTTCCTCATATCATCTGGAGCTTCAGTGGAAAAAAAGAAGAGGGTGAATTTAACCGTGGCACAGAAACTCGAGTTGATAAGGAAATTGGAAAATGGCGCATCCGTGAAGGCAGTGGTTGAACAGTATGGCGTGAACAGTAGCGTACCGTATACATATATTGGATGCTTCATACAATCAGGACTATCCGACAGGGGTTCCTTCCTTATTGTACGTAAAACCGAGGTATGGGTGTACATAGATCATTTTCAAATTTGTGCGCTCCAGTAGGTACCCTGCCCCTTGGAATGGGTTAACTTAGAAATTTGTAATTTTGTAAACTTTGGAAACAGATCAAACAAACTCTATTTTGAAGAATAGATAATAACTCACCAGTTTCTTCATTATTGAAGAAGTCTCTCCTAACATGGAACGACTGCTTTGGAAGATATTTTCCGTTTTCACGCAGCATGCGTGACCGCAGCAAAACTTGGCTGAAAATCAAAGTAAAATTAAAACCTAAGAAACAGATTGTGAAGTAGGCATAAAAAATTGACACTTTTGAAACAGGGCTGGTATTTAGCAGTACTGTATCTTAAAACTTACGTAAAAGTTTGCTAGCCAAAGGAATAAAAATTATCAGATTTTGATGAATGAATGACAACACTAGGATTCCTTATATTAATCCAGTTATACAAACATTTCTTACTTGTTTCTCAATTTTTTTAATAAGCACACTTCCTCCTTAGGTTTAAAGCAAAGCTTCAAGTGACATTGATTACTTGGAGTATTCTGTAGAACACTCCTATCACAAACAACTAAGTTATTGAGGGGAAAGGTGGAGAAAGTGAAATTATCACTGCTACCTTACCTGTCTTGCAGTTGTGTCACATCCACTTTCTTCTGAGATGATATTAGCACACTTACATAATGTCTAACTATCCCTACTAAAAATGTCACTAATACAATGGGCAAGAACACCCACAACCGANGAGAAAAAAATTTAAATGCTTTTTTATAATGTAACCTGTAATTTCTTTCCTTATAATGCTTCTCTATTGCCAGTCATTAATTATTTTCAATTTTGCTAGCCTTGTACTATTTTACACAATATTAATCTGTTAAAATGAAGTAAATACAAATAAATACACTAGTTTTCATGGTAATTATCCATGATTTTTCAACTTTAAATGTTTTTATTTCAGTTTTAAATGTAGTATAGTAGTAGTATAGTTCTAAAGGTTTTTATTTTACCTCAAATGAAAATTTACCTTGGGTTGAAATTAGAAATTGAAGACTATTTCAAAGACTAAATGTTAGAATAAAACTGTTATAACTATCAAGCACAAGCACAACTGATCTTTTGATCCATTCAAACACAATTCATCAGTTTGTCTGAACAAATTAGTTACAGTTTTTTCTAAATATTTCAAGGTTATAAGTTAGTTCCAGCCTCCCTTACCACAACAAAGCTTTTCCAAAAAGAGGTGGGATGAAAGCCCCATCGAGTGAGGAGTTCAAGGAATGAGGAATCTATTTACATTTAGGTTCCCACCACAATACTTCCTCCTTTGAAACAGTAAGCTGAGAAAGATGTTCATGAAACAAGAAAGAAGTTGGAGAAAAAATAAGTTGGTAATGATAAGATTAGATGTTAGTTTAAGCCTCCCTATTCAAACATCTAATCTAATCATCCCATAATCATTGTCCTATCATGAAAAACAGGACAGCAATGAACTGAAAAAAATGATCCATAGCACAACAAACATATGATGTTTAAAAGAAAGGAAGGCTTAACTAAACTTGGGCTTAGGACTGCTTAATTCCACCTGACAGCTAAGCTAAGAAGAAGCTTCTTAAAAATATTAAAATATTTCTAATAAATACATTAATGGTAGCCTTATGAGGAGAATATGTTTTAAAAATATATTCCACAACAAATGGATAGGATGAAAAAAATAACAGTGAACCTTGAAAAGAGCAAAAGTGACACAATAATGATGGAAAAAAACCTTGATGGAAGGTAAAATTACAGCATTCATTTCCTAATTAAAGCACTGAGATAAAACATGCAAAAAAAACACTGTTGGTGTCATAATTGCCACTTAGGCTATTTCCAGTATCACAATGTGATACTGATTACATTCTAAATATTAGAGAATGTAATTTTCAGATGTGTGAAAATGAAATTGATAGGTTACAGGAATTTTGCATCTACAATTGAGGTTTAAGATTATTATAATAAAAACATTATGCATGAAATAAAATGAACTAAGTTGCATTGAGAATCACCACCAATACATTTTTTACTCAAAACCCTCCCACAAAGCTTGAGTAGTACCAAGCATAGGATGTAATTATTGAAAGGATAAAATGAAAGTATTAAAACAGTTTACAAAATTCAACAAGTAACTATTAAACTAGTTTATCATTTACTGCCCATATAATTTAAAAAGTATTGAAATATCCACAATTCTTGGTGAATAATAGCCCACACTTCTTTTGTGTCCAGGGATAATAAAGTAGTCTCACCTTCTCCTATGGTCACTTGAGCCAGCTATACTGGAATGCCACTGATAATAACTGATAATTTTAAACTGTGGCAGTGGAAAATTTTTCTACATTATTAAAGGTGATAATGGAAAATTAAGCAAAGAAGAACATATGAAATGCTGAGATGGAAATTATTCACTGCATTTTCCAGTCATGTACATAAAAAAATATTTTAAAATTTAATATTCACATAATTTATCCCAGAACATAAGTCTTCTTTCTCCTCTTCAAACCCAAGTTTGCTTGCTAGTACACAAAGTGAGCATGAGTGACATCAAAGCAAACCTGTAAATACATTGTAATAAACTTGACCTCAACATCAATCAATGGCAAAATTTGATTATATGTCTTTTTAGAAACTTAGTAAATACTTTTTCAGAGCTTTTGATGGCATAAAAACACAACAAAAATTGATTAATGGCACAAAACCCCAGAAATACCCTAGTGTTGGCTGTTTATCTTGCTCTAGGACAAGCTGAAAGTTGTCACACTAGCAATTAATCATGTGAAGAAAATTAGGCAAGGTACATGAGGTATCATATTGTATCAGTTGTATACTATACTGGTTTATGCTCTATGTCCTTCTCTACCTGAACATTTGCTTGTTTTGTGATGCCTGTCTGACACATTCAAAATCATTGCTCAAAGTGAACCTGTTTTTACCAAAACATATGCTTACAGCAGATTTTCACCAGGCTCAAGTTTGCTTCAAAGTTGAATAGGNACCTCCTTTTCATGGATGCTTCAAAAACCCAAAATTGAGCAAAACCTAGCAATTTGGAAAAAGACCGAAATCATGCCTTCCGTATTACGATCCATGCATAAAGATAACATCAGCAACTATCCAAATCGTAAAATCACTTACACAGGTGAATCCAAATCCCCATCAGGAGTGGGAGCAGCAGCCGTCATGGAAAACGTTACCAAGACGTTGTCTTTACCTATAGTAGCAAGTGTGATGACAGCAGATTTGCATGAAATCAGACTTGCCTTAAATATAATGAAAGAAACCCAACACCAAGACTTCGTAATATGCAGTGATTCCATAAGCTCCATACAGGCAATCGATTACTCCATTGAAAACAACGAGCTTTTGAAGAAGATAGTGCTTCAGATCCATCAAATCATTGAAAATGGTTACAATGTCACAATCAGCTGGGTCCCAGTGGGTATTGCCGAAAACGAACGTGCGGACCAGGCAGCAAAGGCAGCAGCTCTGAGACCAGCTGAATTTGTATTAGTTCCGTACAGAGATTGGTTCCCGGTGATAAAGAAGAGAACTTACGAAATATGGAATCAAGAATGGGAAGAGGCATCCAGAAACTTCAAGGAAATCAAAGCAAGCCCTGGAAGATAGAAGAAGGGTGTCCGTAAGCTGAATCGCCAAGAGGAGGTGGTGATTAACCGGCTGCGACTGAACCATACTGCACTGACCCACAGCTACCTCATGGACCCTGAATCACTTGGACAGAGACCGATGTGCGGATGGTGTCAAGTGGCAGTCTTAACAGTGAGACACATTTTGGAGGAGTGTGTGGCGTTACAGCCGAAGAGAGATGGGTGGCTTCGAGCGGTGACTGGAGAAAACGAGTGTCGCCAACCTGCTATCTGATGGGGGACCCATTCATAAAGTACTGGAATTTGTTAAAGAAGTGAATGTATTCGATAATATATGAAATTGAATCTGAGTGGACCCAGTTCAGGAGTAGCGATGTTGTGTTTTAATGTTTGTACTTCGGTTTGTTTAAGTCCTAGAATGTAGGACTTGTAGGTGTTGGTATATTCTGCTGCACAGATTAGAACTGAAATGGCCGAGCGTACTGTGCTCCTATACTCAACGTTGAGTTGAGAAGGGGTTCCAGCGCTGGTAAGACGCTCGGCCAAAGTGAGGGTGGGTAGCTGGAACCCCCGCTGGGGAATCCTTGCTACCCCTAATATAGTGAAGTTCTTGATAATCCATCGGTGATACCTGCAATGCCGATCAAAACTCTATGTCCCGAACTCCTTGGCTCTGAGCAATTAATGGTGTCTCCATGGAACTGCTTTCGAAGGATCTGTGATATTCCGAGATTTGACAGGAAGCCGTGCAGTAACGCACTATAACCAGGCGTGATACCCTCTTGGAAGATTATAGATGAGGAAACTGCAATATGGCCGGGCGCGCTGCGTTGGTACCTCGGGGGGTTTCAGCGCGGGTAAGGCGTCCGGCCATAAATGGGTGGACAGCTGAAACCCCCTACGGGGTTTGGCTGCCCAGTGCGTTCGAAGGTACTGAAGTATGTACAAAGTTGTAATGCGGAGTCTATTGAGATCTTGATTTGTAATTAAAGTCTTTGTGGTCATATAATGTTGATGTTCTAATAATTTTGTGGCACGTCTCTTGTGGGTTATTGGAAAATCTGGTGCTTGTTAAATTATGTGAACTTCGGTGCGAAGTACTTTGAGGAACTGATGTGCTAGTAAACCCATATTACTAATGATTTTGTTGATCCGAATGAGAGAATGATAACCTTGTGTTGGTAAATGCATGAGTGTTGGAAGCAGTAGGAGAGGAAAATACTACTGAGAAGTTGAAAAGTGTCATCTCGTAACTATGAGAAGCAACTTTGGTAGAAATACCAAAGCGACAACTAAATAGTCCCTGACCGAAGTTGTCGTTAACTGAGTTTATTATTATTTCATTACTTTCCTAGCCAGGACTGCATTGGATCTAAGACTTGAGAGCTTGAAATTGTCATTTATCGCGAGTCGAGCGGCGGGAAGCATGTCACGCAGTGCGCTGAAGGCGGGCGAGCAGAAGAAGGTGAGCGGGGAGCTGCTGAGCCTCACGTACGGCTCGCTGGTGGCGCAGCTCGTGCGGGACTACGAGAATGTGGACGAGGTCAACAGGCAGCTCGACAGGCTGGGGCACAACCTCGGCGTGCGCCTCATCGAGGATTTTTTGGCCAGGTGATTTTTCTTTGCCTCTATTAACGCTCAGGAGCTGGATTTCCTAATGATTCATGTTTTAGCGATACAGCTGGCAGCGTGAATTTTTTCTGGCTAACTTGCTTGCGCTGTAACGCGAAGCGTTATTAAGTCGACTTTGAAGAATGCACGCTGTATTACTACTACCACATACATGTGATGGTCTAGGCTCAGATCTGCACTGCGCTAGCAACCAGCAAGTTGTGATATCCCCCATTTTTCGTTATTGATCTGATCCCATATTTTTGACGCTTAGTTTTCTTCCTACCCCTCAGGGGGATACAACTATTGTATCTATGGGAATTTGCGCTCCCAGGGGGACAATGTGAG
>JACJUY010007848.1:28417-43946 GCA_014220935.1 Platorchestia sp. MABIK
TTGGCCTGAAGGCCAAAGCGACAGCTAAATAGTTTATGACCGAAGCTGTCGTTAAATGAGTTATTATTCCTAGTTTAGACATCTGTCGCGCTATGAATTTATTCACCTCAGGAAATACAGCCATGCTATATATGGGTATTTGCGCTCCCAAAAGATGATGTGAGGTCCCGAGTTGAAGGTTAAATAGACTCTCTTTTTGTTAAAATAGAACGTGTTTTTAGTTTCGTTTCGGGCCCGTCTTCATTTGTGTACACTGATGTTCTTTTTCAACAACTATAGCTTTTTTCTTGGAATTTTATTTAGCTTCATAACTTTCAATCCTAATGTTTCTACCTCACCAAGGGGGTACAACTATTGTATCCATGGGAATTAGCGTTCCCAGGTGGAATGTGTGAGGTCCCCAGCTAAAGGTTAGGTAGGCTTTCTGTTGAGATAGAATATGTTTTCTTACTATGTTCCGGATCATCTTTTTTTGGTCCACAGTTGTCTTGTTTTTCAGCACCTTCTACTTTCTTATAAACTTTCATCTTGTTTCATGATCTTCATTTTCAACTTAATGTTTCTATGCACTTCATGCTTAGATAGTGCATTCACTTAATTCCGTACTAATTGGTGCTTTCCTCTCTTTGGAACGCCTTTGTTGCGGTTTGGGAGGCCTAAACTAATATATAATCTTAATGTGCTCATTAGATCGTGGTTCTAAATATCTGCAAACCTAATTCAAGTGCATAGCATACTACTATCTGAAAAAATTTCCATGAGTGCTTGATTTTTGTTGAAAAAGATTATTGCTCATAAATTCTCATCGTGAAATCTTCTGCATCTTTTCGCCGCTTAATATTTTTTTTACTTGGCCTGTAACGGATAAGAAACGTTAGTGCCGTGATGATAAGCTTAGATGATTCAAACTCTTTCTCGTTGAGCATATTTCATCAATTTTACGATTTGACAAAGTTATCTTCAGCAAAAAATAAGCCAAGTTTTCATCAAATCTGTTGGTTATTAACATTGTATATTCGTAAGTTTCTAACATGAAATTTTATATTGAAGCAAATGTATGCTTTTCAGAGCAAACCCGGGCCGTTGCCACGACCTCCGTGACACCGCAGACAAGATCCAGCAGGCCTTCAAACTCTACCTTAATGTGAACGTGACGATCGGGTCGTGGAGCCCCGCAGGTGACGAGTTCTCTATCCTGATGGACCAGAATCCCCTAGCGGAGTTCGTTGAGCTGCCGGACAGCTACTCTCACCTGCGCTACAGCAACATCCTGGCTGGGGCCATCAGGGGGGCCTGTGAGATGGTGCAGGTCGAGGTACTCGTCGCCTTTGCTGCTGATCATCTCAAGGGCGATAACAATACTGAAATACGAGTCAAATTTGTGAAGAGATTGGAGGATGCTATTCCTGCCGGAGAGGATTAGTTGTATTCTGTCTTTAGATTCTCAACTATGAACTCATTCCATCTATTCTTTAGTGTTTCAGTTCCATAAGGCGTGCATTCATTGTTTACGTACTTGAATCATGTCTTTGATTGTGGAGGTTACTAGAGAAGGACCAACCTCAGATAAGCTATGTTCGAACAATTATTTTGTCTCCTCAGCTCTTGATATTTATTTTTTCTTCATTGTAAGAGATCTTGGAGTAAAACGTGGTGCAAAAGTTTTCGGGCTGAAAAAGCTCTTATGGGACTTCGGAAGATTATTTTATGAGTCTTAGGTAAGATTGTTTTTGAGGTTTACTGATTAGCTACATTTTTTTGATGAGCATTGTTAAGTTTTACCTTGATCAGCGACTTAATCTAGTTCATATTTATTATACTATGTTGATTCATTACCACTGGTTGTTACTTATTTTCGGCTACTGAAATTTATCCATCTCTAGTTCACTGTCGGATATTTTGTTCTTTACTACTGTATATAAATTTTTGCTTTTGAATCTTTCTGTGCTAATAGTTCATGGTATTGTGCGTTCATCATTAAACTGAGGCAGCAAGCTGAAAGGGAGGGCCCAGCCTTAATCAGTGTACCTGTGAGATATTGGCGCTTCTCAGTGGTAGCCCAAGCTGCTCGTCGTCTCGAGATGTTGCTGTGAGTTCAATTTTCTTGCTCTTTAGGGCTCAATATTTTCCCAATTTGATTTGCCTTTCGTGTGGGGAATCGACCTGCACTAGTACCTTTGATGAGGCGTTCTCTTCTCGAGATCTCCAATGTTGGTTAGTTGAAGTACTCACTACCTGCCAACGTTTTCAATCTTTTCTGATGATCTGATAATTTATTCAAATTTGTATCTATCATTTTTTTTATTAGGTTGTTATTTAGAAATTATACGAATGAAAGATTATTACAGGAAGTAGAATATTTTGAACAAGTAGCGCGTTTCGGCGTATTTGTTGAGCTGAAAATATGCCGCAGCATTTGGAAAGCTTGTGCGGCGTGTGGAGTCCTAAAGGGAAGAAGAGCTTGCCAAGCGCCGTAAATTTCCCTATGAAAGCGAGGGATTTTAAACACGCAAGTGCATTCCCGGTCTTTTCAAGGCACTGAGAAATGTATTTGGTATGGTGCGATCTACTCAATGAGAGATCAAGACTTCCTGGCTAGGATCGTTCTATTGTTGTATAAAAAGATGCGTAGTATTTTGGTCTATAAAAGTCAAAGGCACTAGTTTGAAGTCTCTTTTTTCGTGGTCGGAATGTTTAGAGTGCTTGGAAATTCTTTCCTGGGAAGTTTTTAAGCATACCTTGTATTTTGGAGGGCGTTGAGTATGTTCGTTGCTGATGCGTACGTAAATACAGTATTATAAAATTAACTCAGTGACAAGGGACTAGAGGTAACAATTATAACAGTCTGTATTGGATTGTGTGCTTGAATCTGAACCGTTCATGAACTTTTTTTGCCTTCTCTTTCGGCGGAGAAAAGAAATGGTGTGAGTTTTTCCCAAAGATTTTCTTTAAAAGATATCTTTAAATTCTCTTTAAAAATCTCTGTTAACGCGATGACCACTATGGGTTAACTGAAGTTCAATATTAAACTCAAATTCAAATTTAAAGTAAATTGTAGTGAGCAATTTTGAAAATAGTAATAGTAATAGCAATAGTAATAGTAACTGAATCATGCTTTCATTTTGTTTTCATTAAAAAAAATTTAGTTTTTGACTACTGGTCGGTCAGCATCATTATGAAAATCCCTTCCGTGACCACCGACGGCTCACGTCTCGGTTTAAGTGTTTATGTAAAACTATTAACCATTTTCCAATTGTATTATCAACATTGGTTGATCGACTTAACATTTCTCCAAGTATCTTTAAGGATATTTTCAGTGATCAATAATATAATATGAGAACAACATAAAAATCATGCTTCAACACTAATCAGTGTGAAAGTTCAGTGTCTAATCAGTGTCTCGTTGTTAAAAAGTTTTGGGTTTCTAGGTTCACAGTTTTGCGTAATGACGTTTAGTCCAACATTTCGATAGATTTTGTCAGCAGTTGAAATAATCACTCCGATATTTTGTATCTTCTCCCAGAACATTGGTGAAGGTTGGTGTCTACTTGAGGAATGAGGTAGAGTTCGAACAAACCTTCTGTAAATTTTTTTTATTGGGCTTGACCTATGCACGCATTTTCTATAAGCTCTGTTCTTTAATTAAGTCTTTTAAATCACTCAGTTGTTTCTGTTTTGTTGCTATTTATGCTATTGTTTCCTTTCTACTCTATTGTTTCCTGAAAGATTAGTTATTGATAAATTAGGAATTAAGTGTGTAGCAAACCACTTTGGCACGGCTAAGTGTATCATGTATCTGATTATAAACAAGACTTTTAAGCCCTCAGGAAGGCTACAACTATTTTATCATCGAGAATTAGCTATCCTTATGGGTCACGAGCTGAAAGATAGGCCTGCTTTGTGTTGAGGTAAATTAGGTTTTTGATTTGTTAATGATCAATTTATTTTGGTACTCGGCTGTCCTGTTTTTTAGCACTTATTATTTTCTCCTTCTTCTACTTTGATCTTGTTTCACAAAATTCCTTAACAATTTACTGTTTCTATGCGCAGGAGATGTGTGGGAACTCACTTTGTGCGTAGATACCCCATCCCCTTGACTGCATACTTAATGATACCTTCATCCTTTTTTCGGAACCCCTTGGTTGTCGTTAGGGAGGCTTGAACTGACTTATAATCTGATGTAACAAGGCTTTTAAATTAGTCTAAATTGTTTTCTAAAGAAGTTGTCTCGTTCTTTCAACTGAATGTAAAATATGTTATAGAAGTGTATTATCAAATGGATGTGTTTGCCTCTGAATGAGCTGTATAAGTTTTATAATACTTTCAAAAATATAATTCCTTGCCAAAAGTTGTGTCATTCATCACTCTTGAGTCGGTTCCCGTTTATGACTTGGCTTTTAACTGCTTTCATCGGGTGTTGTACGCTCGAGTACTCAACACTTCGACTGTTATGTGAAGCAAGTCTAGTGATCTGAAGAGACGATGTCTCTTCTGGACCTTATCTTAACGGGAAAATGGGAGGTCCCGAGCTGAAGGTAGGTATCTTTCCTTTTGTTGAAATGCTGTTTATTTTATATTTTCTTACCTGCCATCTTCATTCGGTTCACTGCTGTCCTGTTTTTTTAGCACCTATTACTTCCCTATTCAACTTTTATCTTCTTTCATAAACCTTTTTTGAACTTACTGTATCAATGCGCAAGGGAATTTTGTGTGGGAACACTCCTTGTGCATAGATTCCCCCCGTTTCATTAACTCTATTCTAAATGAGGCCTCTGGAATCACACGGTACCAAGCGCCAAATACATTTAGAGAAATTGAGTAATGGATACCGCTGTCGTCCCCAAATTTTTCTTTGTCTGGAATGTGTCGTAGATACAGGAAAATTGGTACAAAATGGTCGAATACCTGTATTAGTTACTGAGATACGATGGGTTCAAAGTCGCCAAACTTTGATTCCGCTTTTTGACGTTTTTGAAAAGCGGCTCTTCGTACCATACATCTCTTAGGGCCTCAAATGGTGCCCTCTTTCTTCAGCCACTTCCAACAATTTAGTTGAGGTTAGGGAAACTTTAACTGACTTATTTAATATAATGTAAACTATCTTAACAGATACGTTTTCATCTGGGGAATATACTAGTTTTCACTTCAGACGTAATGAAAATTTTTTTATTTTTTCTCAATAATTGTAGATTGTTTCTCGTGAGGGAATATAACTTTTGAATATGGGAAATAAGCGTCCTCAGGGGGAAACTGTGACGGTCTGAGCTGAAGGTTAGATGAGCCTTCTTTTCGTTGCAAATGTTTTTTGTGGTGTTATTGACTCGTTCATGGACTTTTTTCATTCTTGCTATTTCTATGTTAATCACACCACTCTGATTCCCCCAAAATATTCCAAGTCGCGAAAATGTTTTTTTCTCTTTTTAGATTAGATTCATATAATGTGCATATTTATAAGAAACGTGAATTTACACTCCAATGTAAATGTGGCATATTTCAGTGAATTTGTTTCAAATGTAAATGTGAAATTTAGAACGGTGTGAAATCATGCTGCGATTCTTTATTGATTCATGTTTTTTTTTGTATATATTGAAAAAATGTTTTTTCTAACACGTTCACTGCGTTTCCCCGGCTGTTGCGGTTGGTATGGTTAAGTTGTAATTAGCAGAATTGGGAAATCGGTTTTCTAGCTTGAATAAATTTTAATTCTTCCTCATGAATATGGAAACTAATATAGCACGATAACATTTCACATCGTTTGACAACAATTATTTTCAAAAATGGCATGAAACAGATAAAATGTCATTCATTTATACCGGTACATAAATGGGCAATATACCTGTTGGTACACATGTGGCCCAATACGCAGTGAACGTGTTAAAAGAGAAGCTAGCTCCCTCGTTAATTTGCGTCAGCAAAGGGAGATAAAGCTCGTGTTTGAGGAGTGGCATCACCTTCAAGGCATGAAATACATATGAGAATACAAGCTACAAAACGCAAGAAGACACAGCAAGTATGGTAATGGTTACAAATTACAAGTACATATAATTATTGCGGTACTTACAAAGTTTGAAGACCCAACTTGCGCAATTTTCAATGTGCTCTCTTCGAATGTGACTTCCGTCACCCAGCAAGTTAGGTACATGATACGATATGATTCCTCACGAAATTATATTCTAACACGAGACATCCTAATACACAAAGTGTGACATTACCGTACCATTCAAAATACTACTTATACTACTACTACAGAGGCTGATGCTACTTATACTACTACTACTACTACTACAGAGGCTGATACTACTTGAGTGACAATCGACACAGTAATAGTTCCCTTGAAATTCCACCCTAATTAAAGACACATGAATAATGATTGGCCGGCCAATAACCCCTATACAAATTTAAACATCCGCAATTAGGATCAATATGACGTTAACACATCCTACTATGAGGATTTTCTCAACAGTGAGCGCATACGACAGGCACCGCCACAAGAGCGCAGAGGCGGCTTGTGTGATCTGCATGATCCTTCGCAACTTGGGCCACAACTCCTCCCTTCCTGCGCAATTAAATGACTGACCTATTACTTTACTCCAAATTTGATTGATTCCTATTTTCTATATTATTTCAAAAATTTCATCTCCTTTTATGATACCAATTTTTGAATAACTTTCTTCTTTAGGCTCACCCTACCGTCTTATCTCCAGATCACATCGGATTTTCTTTATCTTAGATGGCCACGACACCTGCGAGTTCTCTTCCAAAATTTTTGAAAAATAGGCTCACCCTCCTGGCTTATCTACAGATCACCTCGGATTTTTTTTTCTTAGATGGCCATGACACCTGCGAGTTCTCTTCCAAAATTTCTGAAAAATGAAAAAAAGGAGCATTCCTCACTATGACCTCTACCGACGTATCTTTAAATTTTCTATCTAATTGCAAATATTTTTCCTAGAATCAAAAACACGCTACAAATATTTATGCCTATTTCTCAGAATAATTTTCCCAGTGAGACACTCGGTTATTTACGCACTTGCCCGCCGTGGTACACCTTCTCGAAGTTGCCGCTTAACTAAGTTCCTCTAAGTTACATGATATCTTTGTGGGTGTTTACTTTTCCCCTTACACCGTAAACGAGCCAATCGTTTTTTTGGTGTGTGGTGGGCCCTCATTTTCATCCCGCCTCAAAGTGAATAGAATTGTTCTCATTGGTTAACCTGTCGGTCGTATTCTCCTCCCCAGAATTTTCTGATCTCGGACTCTTTTCCTGAAAAACCGTAACGTCCGATATTTTTCGCATGTTTTTTCTTCAGCTTGATTTATGTTTCTAGGTCTAAGATTCACTTATCGCTAAGCTAAACCAAAGTGAGCGTCTTAAGAGCCCTCTATGAGTGTCTCAAATTTCCTCGGTCGCATTTTAGGGCCTGCGCTCTGACCTCTACCTCTCGGCCTTACAATGTGCCCTTGTGCCATAGGGGTCTGGCATCCATCACCTTCTTCGACACCTGTTCCTGAGCCAATCGTGCCCCCTCACCCTCTTGAAAGCTGAATACGACCCGTTAAGCACCACACACAGCTTGACAAAACACACTACACAAACACACAGAACACAAAGCACAACACAACGTTCACACACACTGTTGAAAGTGTTATCATGCAAAAAAATTTTACGCAAAAGAATGATTAATTAATGCTACAAAACAAAAAAGCAGCCTTGCAATAATTTCTAAAAACAATTTAGCTATCAATTTAGGAAGAGTTCGTCACATACGGATTAGATTAGATTAGATTATTAATTAGTTCAAGCCTCCCTATCCGCAACAAAGGCGATCCAAAGAGAGGAAGGAGGAAGGCACCATTTAGTATGGAGTTAAGGGAACGTAGAATCTATGCAGAAAGGGCATAGAAACAGTAAGATGAGAAAGAAGTTCTTGAAACAAGATCAAAGTTGAAGAAGAGAGTAGTAGGTGCTGAAATATCAGGACAGCAGTGAACCGAAAAAGATGGTTCTTAACATAATAAAAGCATTTTATTTCAACAAAAGAAGGCCTACCTAACTCTCAGCTCGGGCCCTCACATTGTCCCCCTGGGAGTGCTAATTCCCATAGATACAATATTTGTATCCCCCTGAGGGGATCGTCACATACGGGTAATGTAACTTCAACAATTTTGAAGTTACAGAACCGGCAATATATTTTTTAGAGAGCCAAAGGTACTGTCTAAAGAGTCGTTGCCATGGTTTTGTGATATTTTGATTCATTGAATTTTAGGAATGTTTTCCCCTCAAAAAGTTTCACTTTTTTTCCTTATTTCTCAAATAATTCGTGAACTGAATCATATGTCACAAATGAATTGCAGCCGTTCCGTAGCTGTTTTAAAGCCCTATCGTGTGATGTACTTACCATTCCTGTACCTCCGAAGCTGTAGGAGAAGTAGCATTTCAAACGCTGATAGTGTGACTTTCCACAAGAGACAAAGTTAGCTCGTGACTCCTAGCAGCAGCCTTCAAAGCACACTCACTGTAACATCATCAGAATGTATTCATTGAATGTTAGAATGTTTCGTTTTCATACGAAAGCATTTCGAGCAAAGTCGTAGGTAAGCTGTCCTGCTAATTATCCCAAACGAGCGCTTAAAACAGAGTCGTGGTAAGGGAGGGAGGTGGATCATCCTGCCATTGGTCCTCACTGCGGGCTAGCAAGTGCGCGCCTTCTCAACCCTCTCGGAGATGAACCGATGTACGTAGACTAAATGTGAGTCAAATATATCGATAGATTAAAAAAATTCTCTGTGAATTAAAAAAGATAAAATTTGTAGTTTTCGGATATTTCGGTTAGACGGCCCCCTTAATTAACTAAAAATGAAGTTTAAAATCAGTGCCAAATTATTAAAATTTATGAAATTTATTTGACATATTGTTTCCCATTTGAGCCGCCGTAACACGAGTAAGGCATAAGCCAGACATTTGGCATGCAACACAATTGGCACGAACTATTCATAATAATGGCTAAATTGTGTTTTTTTTTAAATGAATTGTTTTTTATAAAAATTATTGCAAGGTTGCCCTGCTATTTTGTAGCATTTATTAGGATTCTTTTGCGGAAAAATTTGTCGTTTAATAAAACTTCCATCAGTTTGTGCTTGTCTTGTGTTGTGTGTATCAGCGGCTTGTGTGACTTTTGTTGCGTGTTGGTCAAGCCGGGTGTCGTGTCGAGACGGTCGGTTTCGGATTTCGAGAGGCATACGAGAGTCTCATAAGCATATGTCCAAGAGGGTGATCTATGACAGACTCTCGAATAGGCAAAGGGCAAGTTAAGGGTGATTAAGACGCTCACGGTTGTTTAGACAGCGATAGGCAACCCTCGCAGCGTGAAAAATAAACCGAGCGGGTGAAAATACACAAGAAAACATTGAACGTTAAGTTTTGTAGAAAAAGGTTCAAATCCGTTTTCGAAAAGGTGGAGAAAGCAGCATCCTTTATGACCTATGAGAGCAGCCGTGTTTAGAATGAGGCGGAGTTTACGAACACCTCTAAAATTCTTAATGTATTATTGGTTCTTTTATTGAGAGGACGAAAAGAACACACCCACATGAGCATCACCTAACTTAGAGGAGCATAGTTCGGCCTTTGTAAGGGTGTGCAACGGAGAACAAGTGCGTAAATAGCCAAGTGTTTTACTGAAAAAAATATTCTTCAAAAAAATGTATCTATTAAAATAACGTGCGTTATGGTCTCGAAGAATATTTCAATTAGAAGTTTAAAGAGACATCGGTAAAAGTTAGTAATGGAAGTTTCTCTGTATTTTTCAGAAATTCAAAAAAGAAGTTCGCACAAGTATCGTGGCTATCTAAGAAAAAAAATCCGATGTGATCTGGAAATAATCCCGGAGAGTGAGCCTGTTTGAAAAATGTTGAAGATCGGAATAAATACAATTTGCGGTAGAGTAATGGGTGGATTTTATCAATTGTTGCAGGATGGGAGGAGTTCAGGATCGCATTTGAAAATGATCAGACAAATCAGCCGTACAAACGTCTACACTTGTGGAATGAAAAGATGCCTATCAAATCGCTCGAAATGATGAACTGACTAGTGACTCAAAAAAGAACTGAACGAATGTTTTGATGGGTGCACGCCCCCTGCTGAGAAAATATTCGTTGTAGGATGTGTGCATGTCAAGTTAACATTAATTCCTGATATTTAAATTTGTAGAGGGTTACTTGGCCTGCCAAATTATTTTCAATTACTACCAATAATCGGGTTGTGCTTCTTTTTATGAGGGGGGAATTTAGGCGTATCAATTGCCAATCAAAGAAGTACCAGGCTCTGGTCATAAGTCACATTGTACGGTAGCATCGTGCAAACTTCATTGTTAGGATTATACATATTGGAATTTAAACTTGACATTTTCCGCATCCAAACGTGTCTGACACAATTTGGCATAAATAACTAATCTTCGAATCATGACAAAGTAGACCATCCCAATCCCTTGCAGGTTTCTGTCCTAAAATTTATAATCTTCAACGTGATACTAAAGTCTCCCTGTGAAGGTAATAATTCAAACTTTCGGCCTAGAAATTTACGCATAAACGACAATAAAGAAGCAAAATTTCCGGTCCCTGAACACCTCAAATGCTAGTTGCTTGTTAAGTACACATATGTGCATATATAGACAAATAGATTCACATCGATACCCAAGTACATACATACATCTAACACGCATACATACACAAAAACATGCCTATGCATCGAGACAATCATAATACACATGAGTTCTACAGAAATGCTGTGCGATGCAGTGAGATATAGGATAATGAGCAAAGGAGGTACGTAACTACTTTTTCAGTTTGTGTCGCAGCTTAAAAATTTCCAATTCAATATTGGAACGAGTTCAAATTAAATATTACAGTGAAATAATTTATCAAATGTGGGTGATCACACAACAAATATTTATATTTTTTATAAATTCTTTATAATAATGAAGTGAAATGAAGTGATACATACACCCATATACGCACACATAGCGTACAGAGATTTAAAAAGAAACGAAAAGAAATAAAAACAGTTCATTTTCAATCGAGATGGTACAAAAGTACAATCATTGGTTTTTAAAATATTTTAAAGGTTATACACTTAGATGATACACACACATGAGTATTGTAATACCCATGTCACTAGTCGAAAAGAAATGATTGAGGGTAATGTACTCCTAATGTTGCTTAATCTTCATTTGATGATACATGTAATTATAATTATGAGACCCACAAAAGAGACTTCAAAAATTAGAAATAAAGAAATAGGGTTCGAAATAGGGAAATAAAAACGGCAAAGTTTAAATTATTTTCAGAATAATCTTGTCACATCAGTGTGTATGTCAAACTCTAATTCAGAAAAATCTTGTTGAATGTGGGTCTACTTCTTTGACAACATTAAGCAATTAGAGAACTTGAATCACATACTCGCTTTTTGTTTGGTGTAAATTTTTTTCTGGAAAAAATGAACTACATTTGGAATTTATGAATGAATGCTAAGATAATTTGCCGAAAATTGGCTAGTTTAATATCAATTTCCAGAACTGTGAGTTCATATACGTAAAATCTTGCGAGGTTGAGAAACGGCTAAAATTCACATGAAGTAATGCTGATTTTACTGAGTGTGTCATGGCTGGCATACTTTTCTTGGTCGTACCACCCAAGACAGAAAAAAATTTGTCACATCGAATTGAATGATGTACATTAATGGCACATAGCTGAGGGTAGGGTTAATGAACACATAGCTGAGGGTAGGGTTAATGATAAATTGACAAAAGTGCATAAGTTAAATGACATTTTCTCAAAACACACTCAGGACATAAACATAAATGACGTATTTAATCAATTAAAAATGGATACCGTATTTTACCAAAGGCAATTTTTAATAAACAGGTGATTAAAAAATCGTGAAAAGCATTGGGCTTGGAATTATGATTAATCGTATACCACAGAACTGCAACTAAATGGGTGCTCAGGGAACACAGGATAGACGATAGGCTGAGTTAGGTTTGTCTATCTTATGTTACGTATATACTTACAACTTTTATATTTATGAGCCTCGATGAATTATTTCAAGATGTTACGTAGTGACCAAGCTTTACGCGAGTTTCTTCTATCCTGGCCTAGTTTAGCCTAAGCTGATTGAGTAAACCTCCATAATTGAAATTTGACAGGAAAATTTCACGAGGTTAGTAACGAGGGTGTATGAATTTATGGTATTTCAATTGCGCCTCTTGTTTCCGTAAATCATTTTTCTGAAATTAATGAGGAGTGTCATTATCAATTTAGATTAAGCATGCTGGAAATTGAAGTAATGGCTCTTAATTTCAGCCAACCGCATAATGCTGCAGTTTACAGACGAACCGAATTCTAACTACTAAATAGAGAAAAATGTGTTCGCTCACATTCTATATTCCCGACATAATAATGGTTTATCAGCAGAAAAGAGCCCATGCTTTAGGACTTGAAGGATTATTATGAATTTATTTTAGATTGTTGGTCATGATTCGACCTTCATCGACTGAATTAAACTTTCCTAAGAGCCAAAGAGCCCTCAATAGGTCATGAAATTGTAAATTTGTAAAGATTTTTATTTGCGTAAAATTTTTATCCGTACCGTTATTTTTTTATATATGTGAAAAGCATCAACATTCTCTTTAGACGAGAGTGGAGAAAATTGATGTAAATTGAATAAATAATTAGCTCAATCATTAGGGGACCGTCTAGTCTGAATCACGTTTTCGTCAAAAAAAGTCACTTTTTTCCCATGGGATTTAAAGCTATGAAATTTGGCATACGTATGTATTTTAGAAAATAAATAGGGGCTGTATTGCACAATTTTTTCCATTTTCGCCATAGTTACGGAAACAATGGGAAAAGATGAAGGAGGGAAATGAATTATTTTTAAGCCGCTTCTTCTCCGGAAGCAGGTATTGTAAAAGAATGACTTGGATATCATTGGATGCGCAAAGAGCTGTTGCATAAAGAGTCAGAGAATTGTTTTGAAATTCATAGTAGTTTAGTTTTTACGAGATTTAAAAAATATTCAAAGAGTCATTCATTTTTCCGTAGTTTTTTAATGTAACGAAGAAATTACTATGAATTTCAAAAGCATTCTCTGAATCTTTATGCAGGCACTCTTTGAGCATCAAATGGTACTAAAATCTTTGTTTTACGATAACAAGTTTCAGAGAAGAAGCGGCTTGAATATTAGCATTTGCATTGTTCAGAAAATACATTTTAGTACCGAGAAACAGATCTTTTCATTTGCAAGCTATATTGCTCCGAGAAATCTGCGCGGTTGAAGTTGTGAAAGCTATTCTGAAATATTTACTTGACTTTGGCTATCTTTTATCGAAGTATTTTGTGGTTCCTTGAAGAAACCGGTACCACAAGTGGTACCAGGGGCCAGGTACCGAGCCATGCGCGCGTGAGGCTCAGACGTAACGCGTCGCTCAGGTACACCTGTGGTGCGCTTCAATCCTAATTAAACTCAGCAGATGCTGTACCACCTTCTCTGAGCTAGACAGGCAGGTTCAGCTTGTCGTTACCTTCATTAATTTGTCTGTACCTAGCTGACCCGCACCTTCCCGAGGTGATACCGTTAGTATAGCCAGCTGCTTTAGTGTACAATTTACATTGTAACTGATTGTAATGATTTCAAATTTTTCCATTCATCTAGTTCTTCTGGCTAGAACCAACGCGGGCGGTGCCCTCTAACATCAGGGTCATTTGTCTTTTTTGTACTAGTGTTAAGAATTTTTAAAAAGTGTATAGGGAGTTTTCCCTTAATTCATGTGTGGGCCCTTGCTCAGCAAGGACCCCTCCCTTTCCTGCCCTCGGCTCGGCGCTGAGGCAAGAAAACAAATAAAAAAATGGACATCATGGAAGTTGCAGAGGTGGGGCCTCTGCCCGCGAAGATACCGACCGTCGGAGGAGCCCATCAGAAAAGGAAACACCGGTATATTCCCTTCGACCTAACAGAGGACAGGTACTTTCTCAAGTTCTTCTGAATAACTTTTGCCCCAGAAGAAAAGAAAACGGTAAATCCCTTCAGTATAATGGAGGAAATCACTAAAGTTACGGGAGAAAAAGTGAAGCGAATCTTCAGCATGAACAGAGGGATGATGGTGGTGGAGGTGCGCAGCGAGCGACAGGCCGAGAAGATTGTTGATCTCTCGAGGGTGGAAGATGTGCCATGCGAGACAACACAGTACGACCGATTCAATCATTCAATTGGACTAATTTATGTCAATGACTTCATAATTACAGACGTGGAGGAATTCAAGGTAGGACTTCAAGAAGAATACAATGCGGAAAACGTAACAAGAGCAACATTCATCAAACCACGAAACCCCGAAACGCAAGCCTTCCTAATAACCTTTCGACAACAATATGTGCCCTACAATATTTACATCCCTGGAGAACGACATGACACTAGAGTGTACCCCTTCAACAATAAACCTATGATGTGTAACCACTGCCAAACGTATGGACACACTGCCAAAAGATGCCGCAGCAGTGCAGCGATATGCAGGAGATGCGGTGGAGTTGGTCACTCTTTTCAAGGCTGCACATCGGACCAGGAGAAATGCCACCATTGCGGAGGCTCACATGCAGCGGGAAGTGCTGCAAGTAAGAGAGAAATAGAAGAGAGGAACGTGTTGGAAATCATGCAGAGAGAAAAAGTGACTATGCGAAGAGCTAAACAACTGAACGAAGGAGTGACAGAGGCCGAACGTGCGATGCCATCAACCAAATATATTACTCACTTTGATTGCAAAATGAGTGAAACACACCGCCGAAACATGTCCACTTGGCTATTGGAAAAATGTATCACAAATCACCTTGGAAGCAAACCCAAAATCATCAGATCAACGAGCAAAACGGTATTTACTGTAGAAGTGAGCGACGCAGCACAAAGCCAAAGAATGAAACAATTAAATCAGATAAATCAGTTCCCAGTCTCAGTAGAAGAAAATCTCAACATCGGAATCCACAAAGGCTTGATCTATGTCTATGAGTACGACATGAATAATTTTGAGCAATTCAAGAAGGGTTTGCTGGAAAAATGCGGAATTCAGGACGCAATTCAAGCAACCTGGATAAAACCCACCAATGTGCTTCAATCGAAACCCTGATTTGAACAATATGGACAGTTCGTACCCATTGCAAATAGTGAATTGGTAGATCCCCGTCAGTACCAGCCGTATTTCATTTCATACTATTTTGTTACATGTTTTTTTTTATGCATCTGTATTTTATTCTTTGTTTTTGTTCGTGTCATACTTTGTACTTTTACTTTCATGATACATGTAAAGAACTTCGTGGTTCTATGGGTGCGTGTAGGGTATTCGAAAACGCGCAGGCTTATCCAAACGGTTTCTGTAACAATATATTACAAACAGACTTAGAATCTAGCTCTAAAAACACTCGTAATTGCACTTTAACATCACGAATTCACATATTATGCTATTAATAAACTAAATAAACACGACTAACG
>JACJUY010007849.1:22837-38390 GCA_014220935.1 Platorchestia sp. MABIK
CAATCCAATCTCTCCAACATCAAAAAGCACCACGTAACGTTGATGTATTGATTGAAGCAGTGACAGATAGGAGTTGCAGAGATCAACACTGAACTACACTTTCCTTACTTTGCAGCACTCAATAGAACTGATCATACGAGAATTTGATTATTTTGGCTGACGGTGGCAACAATTACAGGCTTCAACAACATCCATCGAAAGTACAACTAGAAAGAAAAAGAATTCTTCCAAATTCAATTCAGATCTCAGAAAAATTGAAGAATAAATTAATAAGTGTGGAGTAAACAGTACAGCAGAAAATGTTTTTTCTGCTTATCTCATAATCCTCATAATCAATTTAATAATGTTTGAGTGATAAACTCAAGTGCTATTGTGGTTTACGTTCCTTCTATTATGGGCAATACTGAACATGCATGTAAAAAGACTCAGAGCAACATAATTATTCTTAGAAAAATTCGCCTAAAATATTATATATATATATAAAATATATAATATTGCATAGCAGGTAATGAGTGCTTAACTCTCACTTAAAAGTATTCGAAAAATGTAGCTCTGACGAAAGACATAGTGAGAGAATACTCAAGATAGTACGGATCACTAGGAAATTGGAAAGCTCTGTTTAACTTCAAGATAGCGGTGTACAGACCGTTATGAGCCTTTTCAAGTGTCAACGAAGAGAATCCCAGCATGAGAGAGCTCAAAAAATACTTCTGCATCCATGCCGGCACAGAGGATCGAGTTTGTGTGACGTGATCAGTGTTGAGCATACAGCCAGATATTTATTGCGGCCGCACCTGTGTCCACATCTGCTGTCATGTACTGATCAGCTGCCAACACTTGTAGCTTCTACGGAGAAGAAATGCGTGCTGCGTCCAGCCTAGGCTCTAGCAAGGACATATGCAGCAGCATTACGAGTATACATGGAGAACATCAGATGGATTAACAACACCTGCGTTCCAGCGCTTTTATCACCTATGATGACAACGCTCTCACATAGGTTTAAAGTAAGCATCGAGTTACTATGCATTCAATCCAACAAGGTGAAGACAAATGATCGCATTCATCACGACGAAATGCTTTTCAGCTCAGATGAACTTTGGAGTGTTTAACACTGTGATTGAATTCACCTATCTCAAATGTCTGTTAATCATTTCGTTTCTCTCTCTTGTGTTCCAAACGACTTTGAAGTGGAGCGCAATCACTGGATTTAATGTAATATTTTCTTTCGTCAGAATTTAACAGTGTTCCCATTCCCTACTGTAAAGTTTGAAGCAATGGCTGTCAACAAAAGTTTGAGAAAAAGACAGGGCCTCACATTGCTGGAGTAATAAAGTTCTCGTTAACTCACACTGCTCACAAAGCTGTAAAGCTCGGTGCTGGATTACGACATTGAGAGGCAGTTTTTTCGTAGGTGTTATACATGAAAATTACTTAATCAAGAGGATACATGTTAGTAAAACTAGTGAAACAGTTTGGATCACAAGATTAGAAAAGTTTGCTTGAGCATCTCTAACTACATCAAAGATGTCCTTAAAAGAGGAAAGAGGAAGGCATCATTTAGCATGGAGTTAGAGGAACGGGGAATCTATGGACGAGGTGTATGATGTACACATGATGCCCCACGTACTGAAGTAGGGAGCTAGGAGGTAAAATGAGGAATTATTTAAAAAGTGAAGATGAAAGTAGTAGATGGTTGAAAAACACGATAGCATTGAGCCGAAAAAAAGATAGCCCATAGCAAAACCAAAAACTATCTTATTTCAACAAAAGGAAAGCTTATCTAACCTTCAACTCCGGGTCTTTTATCTTTTCCCTGAGAAAGTTAATTTCCATAGATACAATAGTTGAGGAATAAGTAGAACAAATCGAGAAAAATAAAAATTGGCAAGCGGTTAAAAATATACGTAGTCTTCGAATGTTTGTACTTAGAAGGAATGTATGGTGTCGCAGTGTCGCACTTATTTTTTTGTCCAATTATTTTTACAAAACTAACAGCTATACACTAGGTAGAAATAGTTTTACGTTTTTCGGAACATAGGAGTAGCTAAAGTAAGAGCCACTTAAATATGATGAGAAAAGTCTAAAGACCGTTTTATTTGAGGTTGCGCAACAAATCCAGAATTGTACGGAGTTATTTGCATCGAGTTACATTAATTTAGCACAGATCTGAAATGTTCACGAGTTACATTAATAATACGAACAGTTGATATAATTACGCTCTTTACTGTACAGCAGCCCAGTCGGTCTTAGCAATCTGACCATCATGACCAATTGTTATTTCACTAAATTTTTTGCCTATCTTATTCACCCCTAGAGCTGAAGTAAGATGAATGAAGAAACAAAACTGAAGACACTTGTCTAACAGGTTGATTAGCCCTTAAGAAAAACGGAAAACAACGCCAAGCCTGCCTAACTACAAACAATTAACACTCAATGAGCTTCAGTAACAAAGATTGCTGATTCCGTCGGGAGTAAGAATAAGTAGAACACATCTGAGTGCGGAGTCGTAACTCTCATGGTGCAGGTAGGCTAGGTACATGGCTGAGGCTAGGTACTGTGGAGTATACTACATTGAGCACACCTTACGAATTTTACACATCCAATGGGAAGTGCTAAGTCCCAGCATAAAATAGAAGATACTGTCTCCACTGCAAGTGATTGCACTAGGCCTTAATGCTTCCTCAGACCTGGGCGCGGGAGTAAAAACTAGCAAATTAATAAACTAACCAAATATTAATGGTAGTTTTGTCGGCCAATATTTCAACCAATATCATACTTTTTGAAGACGTGATACTTGATACAAGAGACCAGTGTACGGCAATCGTCCAATTTTATTTCGCACGCTATTAATTGCTTCATTCAATCCAGAAGATTAAGGCCCTCTGAAAATTCTTCAAACACCTTGTACAACCTAGTTTTTACTCACAAAAGACAATTCCATGTTTCATTCAGTCCAAGTATTGTTGAAAGAAATTAGAAATATTCAGTCCACCATGAAAATGAATAAATCGCGAATATACAGTTAACTATCTTAAATGAGATTAAAGTAAAGGAAGTTCAAGCAAATTTATCAAACTTTCCATTCTACTATCATGGTAAAATGGGGAAAATAATACATTTATTCAAACATTGCACATAAAAACTTTACAAAATAGCTTGAAAACAAGCAGCAAAATTAGAACACTTCAAGTTGAATGACAAACAGAATAAAATTCATACTGAAAAGTAATGAATTGTAAGACCTATATGATCGAGTTGCCTTCCGAATTACCAATACTCGGATTTAGTTTAGATTTTAGCCCTGGATTTGTATTTTAGCCAGAGCTGCTATTGAGTTGAAACACCTATCACTGAATGGCAACTACCGTAAGAATTGAAATAAGGAGTTCTCCTTTTTTTTAAAAATCAGACATCACAATGCAGCAAATGTTTAATCTTGCATAGCATGCAGCGAACGAAACCCAATGCCACGAACATCTGTAAAGAACGTCATGATACGGAATTGCAATGCAAAACCATAGTAAATATCTTCATCAGATAAAAAGTAGCATAAAAACATGCTGTGCACAATCAAAACTGAGCGATGGAGGACCAACCTGCAGTTGCCTACTTCAAACAAGTGTGCGCGAACAGGTCAGATGGAAACCGTTGCAGGGATCGCAAATTTGCTGCTGCCTACTACTGCACAAATGTATCCCGAAAACCGTTGAACGTGAAGCATGCATGTGAAGCCGAATTCCAACGATGATTTTAAAGCAATAACAATAAATAACTCGTTATATGATACACTATAACGCTAAAATAGCACTTTCGCCCCTAAAACTGCACGCTGTATATTCATGGCGAAGGAAACAAAATCAAGGCAGTAAAATGAATCTCTTTCAATTCGATGTGACTAGAAACGGTTTGCTCGTGCATGCGATAAAACTCAGTCAAGTGTGTTCGATTGGAGACAAGGGTGGAGACAGACAAAGCATCATTTGACACGACGTGAGAGACAACACAGAGGAACAATTTCTTGCCTACGCAAAGCAATGAAAAGAAGAAATACTGCTTCGGTCGAATGCTTTCCACGCAAAAAAAACATAACTCACTATTGAAATAAGCTTATGCAATGAGGAACAAATATGATTTCATGATGCACTTCCTCTAATCTCCGTGTGCACGAGAAAATGTATTACTTTAAAATCGTCTCAAAATAATATTCTTTGAGCACACACAAATTCATTCTGGCTTCCCTTTTGTCTTTTTTATAATGGCGCAGATTAATTTTACTTTAAACTTCCTCCAAATTCTTCTATAAAGATGGAATTCATAGTATGACCGTCTCCGAACAGTCGTTCACAGAGTAAAGTTTGATATTTAGGTATGACGGTAACTCCAGAGACACAGAAAGAAAAGATGAAAGGTCAATCAAGAGTCGTAACTAATCCTAAACGCCGACAATAAGCTCCCACAAAAGAAGTTTTTAGGGGCCGTCACGTACACCTGAAACACGAGAACGATAAAAACTAATTGGCGCACATGACCATAGCAGAGCTCGTCGACTTACAAAGACTTGCTCAAGTACAATCGCAACATCAACTTTCCTGCGGACTCGAGAAAATTTACCTTCAGCTTAGAATCAATCAATTTGCACAAATTGTTTTTACTATTCGATGCACAATAGCCAGAATTAAATGGATGGTCAAGACAAGTATCATAGCTTAGAATTAATATTTGGAACTAAGAGTCAAAGAAATTTTATGGCATGAGTTAATTTAAGCCTCCCTAACCAGATCGAAGGTGTTCCTATGAGAGGAAGTCACCATTTAGTATAGAAATAAGCAAACTGGTAATTTATATACGAGGTGTGCCCACACAAGATCCCTAGCGCATAAAGACAGTGAGTTAGGAAAGAAGTTTATGAAACAGGATAAAATTTGTAGAGGAAAGTAGTAAGCGCTTAAAAACAGGACAGCAGTGAACCAAAAAAAAGATGATCCACAATTATCCAAACAAAAAAATTGTATTCTATTTCAATAAAAGGAAGGCCTATTTAACCATCTTGGGACCTCACATTTCACACCTGAGAGCGCTAACGAATCAAATAAAAATAATTGCCGAAGTATATTTTGCTCTCTAGAGAGTAAGAGTATCATGCAAATGATACTCAGCCACTCTACTAAAAGAGAAAAAGGCTTGGTAAATGCCATATTTTGCTCTCTAAACTTATCATAAGTGATCCAGGTACTTGTGGAGTCGATACATATCTAAAATAGGAGACCAGCTTACTGAAACGACAACTACGCTTCGCACACTTTAAAAGTTATAAAACATAATTTGCATGGTCAAGAAGCGAGGTCATAATCACTTTGCTTAAAGCCTTCCCCTGTCTAGTTTTAACTCGTAAGTAAGGTTTATCTGAAAGAGTTTATCCCATTAAAAATTAATGTTATCTAGCGTCTCATAACAATGACAATTCTTCAGGGTATGGAGTATACTCATCAGCGTCTCTCTGTTTAGGAATCAAGTTCCAAGCTAATACAAGGAGCGAAAACGTAGCATAACTATTTGTGTACAATTAGCAACGAAGGCATTCTCAAGCCCCGATATCTAATATTCAATATTGTGATTCACTTTTAAGGGTTTATTAGTCGCGTGATTCCAGGTTTTTTATGTGTTTTATGTGTAGTAAAAAAGAACATTGTTTCATGTATACAGTTTCATAACCGAAGGCACTGCTTCAGTGCATGTGAGGTTCGCCATCAAATCTATTCTTCGCCTAGTCTGATTATACCGTTCTGTTATCGCCGTGTAGCAGTATAGTTGCATAAAGAGGTAACTTTATACCTTGTGTTTACATTCAATTGCTGATTAGTCAAGTAGGAACAAAAAAGAACGAAAAAACTATGAACTCAATTTTCAGAAACCCAGATTTAAATAAAGTTGTAAAACTAGTGATGTACACGAATTATAAACGCACAAAAATAATCTCACAGTAAATAGAATCGTTTTGGAAACGTTGATTAACACGAGTAAATAAAGTAAAAAAAAAGACTGTCAATACAATTCCAACGGTAAAGAGGCAATTGAGTAATCTAAAGAGCTCAGTGACGTCTGGAGGCGAAGGGTTATTGAATTCCACGAGTCGGAAACAGGCACGGCATCATTTCAAATCTATTCGCTTTCCTGAGATAAAATCTGTTAAGGAAGTTTAAACAGACATGGTGAAGAATTAAATTAGCGTAGAAAAAATCGCCTCTAAAAGCTATACGAAAAAGCCCCAACTCGTAAATAAGAACCTAAGAGGTTTGTAGCAGGACATTGCCCAAAAAACTTATAAATTCTTGGATTTGAATGAGAAGTTATGCCACAGAATAGCACTTTTCAAATACGATAGAATTAAGGTGGAAATCAACCACGACGGACGGCTCTTTAAAAGTAATGTTACACGGTACGTTTAAATTTAACGAACAATCCCTTTAAAAAAACTTTTTTGTGAATGAGTACTACGTATTGATGAAATAAAGAAAAAACGAATCGTTGTGACGCAGTGATGTCAAGAATATTTAGAACAAGAAAGTTGAAGTTTTCCGACCAGATGTTATACTCTTCCGTATAACTGTCTATGGTCTCCGACCAAAGAAAAAAAAAGGAAACGCTAAGAACTGGAGGAGATGACTGGCCAGCATTGCAANTTTGGAAACGTTGATTAACATGAGTATATAAAGTAAAAAAAAGACTGTCAATACAATTCCAACGGTAAAGAGGCAATTGAGTAATCTAAAGAGCTCAGTGACGTCTGGAGGCGAAGGGTTATTGAATTCCACGAGTCGGAAACAGGCACGGCATCATTTCAAATCTCTTCGCTTTCCTGAGATAAAATCTGTTAAGGAAGTTTAAACAGACATGGTGAAGAATTAAATTAGCGTAGAAAAAATCGCCTCTAAAAGCTATACGAAAAAGCCCCAACTCGTAAATAAGAACCTAAAAGGTTTGTAGTAGGACATTGCCCCAAAAAACTTATAAATTCTTGGATTTGAATGAGAAGTTATGCCACAGAACAGCACTTTTCAAATAAGATAGCATTAAGGTGGAAATAAACCACGACGGACGGCTCTTTAGAAGTAATGTTACACGGTACGTTTAAATTTAACGAACAATTCCTTTAAAAAAACTTTTTTGTGAATGAGTACTACGGATTGATGAAATAAAGAAAAAATGAATCGTTGTGACGCAGTGATGTAAAGAATATTTAGAACAAGAAAGTTGAAGTTTTGCGACCAGAGAACATGCCGGTGCCAGCAGTGGAACTCAAAAGCGTTTCCATTATGTTTTGGACGTGTTTTAACTCAAGCAAAGCCAGAAAATCTATCTTAGTAAAACGAACAACCAAATTTAAAGCCGACCTACGTAAATATACTCGATGAAATATTATTAGTAGCAGCACTAGGAACATGGGTTTGCTAGCGCTTCAGTTACTCAAGATGAAATGTAAGACTATTGGTACGAAATAAAGGGCTAGGCCTTTGATCTTCCGTCCAGCAAGATAAAAGGCATCAAACACGTCCAAATTCATGGCTTCATAAGAATAAAATAATAGCTTTGCTACCGCCTTTAACGAGTCGTGATCTGAGCACGTTTAAACATCTATAATAAGAGTTGAGAGTTTGAAGTTCGAGGAATTGGAACCTGTTACGATTGCTGAATGGAAGCAAATGCCACCATGCAGCGCAATTCTCAGAATAACCCATATGACCCCAATGCTAGAAATTGCCTCTCAGCTCACAAAAATTAGCCCAGAAAAATTTTAAATACGATTATGCTGATGGAAGGATGTTACGAAGCTCACTGAAAATTTACACGGAAGTTCTCTCTGTATGAGGATCTTAACTTTACTGTAGCGTATCCGTGTGTTTGCAGCTCGCTATTCCTGTTTGAGCTTGTACTAACTTGTGTGAGGCCTGCACCCATTCTGCACTTGCGGGTAGAAACCGATACGGCAGACCTAGGCCACAATCGTGCTCTTGAGCGCTGCAAGAGGTCACTAGTTACCGTACGTGCAGTTAGTTTGATAAAGTTGTAAATTCATAAAATCTTTTTCGACGTTTCTGCAATACATAAAACTTTCCAATATTTGATAACTGTCCTTACGTTGTAGATCATCAGAAAACTAGTATGGTTAGTAAAACTTCACGAAGTCATTTGAGAAAACAGGCAACCCTTTACGAGACGTGTGTGTTGACTCAGTAAGACCATCAGAGCAGACAGAGCTCAATGCAAAGAGAAGGCGGTGCGCCGCTGCAAGTCATGTCCTTGGCTCGCCTCCTGTGACTGACGCGCGCTGCAACAACTCTTCACTTCGGGCAGAGTTTCACGTCTAGCAAAAGCAACATTGACAAAGATGGAGAAGACTCAGAAGCTCACACGTTTTCGACTGTATGGTGAGTGCTAAGTGATCAGTTCAAGCGAGCAACTGAAGGATTCGGGTGTCACGCCCAATGAAACCAAAGTACCAGAACAATTTTCTTAATTTCACGACAAAAATCGCTGCGGTTTAGGAACCAAATTAAAATTGCAAAAATCAGGCATAATTCAGCTCGCTGAGGCTTTATATCAGCAATGAGAGCAAACCAGCTTTAGCTAACTTGGATAATTCCCATTAGATTACGCTAAGTTAGGGTAGGCCTCTCTAACCACATCAAACGTGTTTCAAAGAGAGGAAAGAGTATGGTACCATTTAATTAAAGATTTAGGTAAATGGGGATCAAAGCACAAGTTGTTTCCTGACACAAGATCTTTGTGCACAGAAACTGCGAGATTGAAAGAAGATTCTGCAATAAAACAAGACTTGAAAAAGAAAATAATAGTTGCTGAAAAAGGTTAGCAGCAAACCGAAAAAGATTATCCGTAATAAAACAAACAACGTATTTTATTTCAACGAAAGCCCTTTTAATCTTCAATTCGGAGCTCTGCTTCTTCCCCTAGGAGCGCTAATTCTCATTTATCTACCACTCGTGCCTACTTTAGGGAACGTAATCCTGTCACTTAGTCAACTATGGGGAAAAAACACGAAAAACCATGCCACGATTCATGTAAGTAGAAAACGCGTGATTATTTTATTTAAACTTGGACGCTACAGGGTTATATTGCAGTCACGATTTTAAAACTAATGTTTGCGTCTCGTCAAAAAATTACGTAGTTCAATAATGTTCATTCAAGGACGTGAAACAATTCGGTAGGTAACATAAAAAGCATTATTCTCTAATTACTTGAACAACTGAATGTNCACCAAGCAAGTGTGGGCACCAAGCAAGTGTGGGCACCAAGCAAGTGTGGGCACCAAGCAAGTGTAGGCACCAAGCAAGTGTAGGCACCAAGCAAGCGTATCCAAAAACTATCCATCCTAATAAAAACAGCTCTTAAAACATTTTTATTCCCGCGCAGTGGTGAAACCCGTATCAAAGATACGCTCATCAGGCATTCCCAGATGATTCAAAAACATGTTATGTCCTCACGACTTCATACGATGCCAGAAAATGAATGAATCACGTAAAAATCACGTTAATGAATGAATCACGTATGAACAAATCACGTTGTGATGAAGAACCTCGTCATCACAACGGAACCATAGAGAATTCTTTCTTCGATCCACAAATGCGTAATTGCCTGCTCTCCCAGAAGGAAAACTGTATCATCGTCAAGCCTTCGTCTTCGACATTTGAAATTCAACATAATCCTCACTCTGATCCCGATGATTCTTCTTATACCTCTTTATTTTATTATAATATTAATTAGTAAATTTATCATTATTAAGTTCTAGATTATTCAAGTAATTCCTAATTTTAGCTCATTTGAACGCGTCATCAACATTTTTGCCTCGATGGCACAATACAGCTCATAGAATTGCTTATTACGTTGTGCATGGAAAGTTCTCACGTATCTTGACTATCGTTTTACTTGGCTAAGAGATTAAATTAATAAGATACTCTCTACAAATTTATCGTTTAAGTTATCAAGAAGACTATTTATACATAAAACAACATCTTTGCGGAGTAAAAGCGTATTTCCCTTTATATTTGATTTCAATCAAAACGGTGACGTTATCGTCGCTATTGAGCTGAGCTAGGCGGCTTTTGTTTGAGGGAAGCAAGCGCGTCAGTTCAGGCAATGGGATTTTTGCTTCAGCCTCAAGCTCGTCAAATCATCGGTGGGCATCTCCATTCTACCCGCATTTATGGCGCATCTTGTGATTTTGTTTAAGGTGTTATAATATGGTAATCCCTCGTATGTCAATCCCAGTATAATGGGGCTCATAGTGCTACAAATACCAAGAGAATTCTCCAGCATTGAGCTAAACAGATTCCCCTCTCGTGCGTTACTCACTGCCTGAAGGAGCCGAAAACGCATCTCACTCTCCATCAACGACCGAGTTTTCCCAGGGAAGAAGAGTTATTGCCTGTAATCCTATGCACCTTGTCTTGTTCATTTCAACCTTATAATCACGCCTTTGTGAAACCTTTTTAGCATTTGTCAATTACGAGGTGTAGTGTTTTATTTCCAGTCTGAAGTGCAGCTAAACTATCGTCTCATCGCACTGTTTCTGAACGCTATCTAAAAATATCAATATCTGAAGTTACGTTTCGTGCTACTCCTTATTAAAAAAGTATTTGCATATCGATTGATGAAGAAAATCCGATTATTCGAAGTAATGATAATTATTTTTATTGGAACCCCATCAGCTGAAAATTATAATGTTATGTTACAGTTTTTTCAACAAAGTGTCGGCCATAATTCTCCATCATAATTTTGCAAATTGCTTCGCAAAATCTTAAAATATAATCATGAATAAGAAATTTGTTACTGAAAATAATGACTTTAGATTAGCTCCGTCTAATAGGCTATAGGCGGCTCTGCTACCCATAGAGCTCATGCCAAGTTTATGAACACAGAACTTGGACAAAAAATATTTGACCATTGATCCATTCATTTATGAATGGATCGATGGTTGATCCAATCATATACCCATTCACTGAGCCATTCCTATATCAGAGCACCGACATGAAAGGTTTACTCAGCTGTTGCTAGTGCTACAATAGTATTCACCTTTGCTTACGGAAACGTGAATGATTTTGTTTTAGATTAGATAATAGGTTAGTATAAGCCTCCCAAACCGCTACAAAAAAAAAGCGTATCGAAGAGAGGAAGGAGAAGGCACCATTTAGTGTGGATATTAGGGAATGAGGAATCTATGCAGAAGGGGCATAGAAACAGTAAGTTGAGAAAGAAGTTCATGAAACAAGATAAAAGTTGAAGAAGAAAGTAGTATAGGCTGAAAAACAGGACAGAAGTGAACCGAAAAAGGTGGTCCTTAACATAGCAAAAAATTTTTATTTCGAGAAAAAGAAGGCCACCTAGCTCTCAGCTCGGGCCCTCACATTTTAACCTGGGAAAGCTAAAATTATCCCACCAATTGAAAGTGCAAACCATTAGAGACCCAGCAAATGGAATATTCATACAGTTCAATGAACTGGCTCGACAGGAATGGTGAAAGCAGACATTGACTTACGTAATGGCTTAGCCGAGCTGTCACCTGTACTTTAGCGCCGTCATCGTCTGGCTGACTTAAGTAAAGAGATGGAAGCTATAACAAAAGTAGCTACTAAAACGTTCAACTTTTAAATGTACAATTGCAGTTGCTATAGCACTTAAATTATTTGATAGGTTAGTTTTAAGCCTCCCTAACCGCAAAAAGGTGTTCTAAAGAGAGGATGGATGAAGGCACCATTTAGTATGTAGTTAGATTAAATTAACTGTTAGGTTAAGCCTCCATAACCGCTAAAAACGTGTTCCGAAGAGAGGAAGGAGGAAGGCACCATTAAACATGGAGTTAAGGAAACGCAGAATATATGCATGAAATGTGTTCCCTCTCAAAATCACCTGCGCATAGAAATAGTAGGTTAAGACGAGGGAAAAGTTGAAGAAAAAAAATTAGAGGTGTTGAAGAGCAGGACAGCAGCGAGCCGAAAATAGAAGATCCTTAACAAAATAAAACACATTTTAAATTCAACAAAATGAAGGCCTACCTAACCCTCAGCTTAGGACCTCACATATTCCTCCTGGGAGCGCTATAATTACCCTTCAATAGTTGTACACCCCTACGGTATGCCTTTAGCACTAATTTCAACGGTAAAATAAGATTGATTTTCAGTTTTATGAAGAAACTTTGACGTTTTCAATAAACAACCCAGCAAAGACAACAAATAAATCGCAGTTTAGTAGAAATTCTGGGAGCCATAAATTGTCCAAAGTGTTCAAAGTTCTCTGATCAACCTCGACGAATCAACAATTGAGGAAGCAACGCTTAACCGCAGACCGCAAAAGCCTAGCAGGTAACTAGGGGTGGGGGGGGGGGGAGGGGGAGAAGATAAAGAAA
The DNA here is from genome assembly GCA_014220935.1 of Platorchestia sp. MABIK. Taxonomy (NCBI): domain Eukaryota; kingdom Metazoa; phylum Arthropoda; class Malacostraca; order Amphipoda; family Talitridae; genus Platorchestia; species Platorchestia sp. MABIK. The sequence continues at coordinate 35,256 of JACJUY010007849.1, forward strand.
AAAGCGCCGGGGGCAAGAAAGGGCCGCCAACCCGAGCCTTGGGAGCGCGTCACTGCGAATTGGAACAGAGAACAACTCGGTACACCCGAGAAGAGAACCAGTCTCACTTACTGTGGATAGAGAGGTCCAATAGGGAAGAAAAGAAGCAGTCTCAGGTGCAGCACAGAATAAGCTGCAATGTTAACGAGACTCCACGGTCGTGGTGTTGAGAAACACTGAGGATACAACAAACGTGTTTGAACGAACCAACGCAAACCTAATGGAAGGAGCTTGGATTGTTTTATCAATAAGTGAGAAATTTACACATACTCGGCAGAGGATGTAATTAAATAAAAATCTTAATGAATACAAGCGTTTACAAAATAATCTCTGTGGCCGCGTGAATTCCAACACAATGTAAAGAATGAATCAAGCAAATTTAATCACAAGTAGAAATAGAAACGGTTGTGGATAAATGCGTTATAGTTAAAAATTCCGAAGAAAAATTCGGAGCAATTTAGTGATAAGAAATATTTAAATTAGAGAAGAAAAAAATACATGACACTCCTGCACGAAATTAGCATATTCTGTAACGAACCACTACGGAGCACTAAGTTCCCGGACAGCACAATGACGAGGACAAACATATTTTATACGCTCCCGAAAGGATCTCAGGAATACAACGAAGAGGTACACTGAAATTATTATGAGAAACTGAAAATAGTACAATTTGATGAATAATTTGGGAGGGAGATTCTTGTTGGAAATTATCCTAGAAATTTGGAAGCTATAAAGAAATGACACCATGAATAAAAATGCAAAGAAACACGTGTTTAAGGTAATCATTATCTTATTGAATAAAGTCAATGTGTAAAAATGAACGTTTTGACCTCTTAGGTCACCACCAACACTGATACATGACAAAAAAAAGTCGAATAAAATTTAAAAATGTACTAAAATGGGGGAGAAAAAAATGGAAAAAATTAATAGTGTAAATACTACACTAGTTGCAAGAGGAATGTTGATCGAATGCCGTTCACCAGATTTTTTTTTAAATGCACTGAGATTCTAAAAGGCGGAGGTTTATTTGACTAAATGCAGAGGAAATTATTTTGAAATCGTCTAACCAAACTGGAAGGTCGCACTTCTCTGCGTGAGAGCGGACTGAAGATTGTGATGGCGCGAAAAGGAACTGGTTGGTTCTAAACCTCCTGCCGGCATGCTCAGCAACACGAATACCGAGGACTCGGCTAGTCAAGCTCACGCACTCAGACGCACACTGTGCGCAGCTATATGTATAAATGACTAATGAGTACATGTCTCTAAGAGTTATCTTCATGATTGAAACGGGATCTTATCCCGTACATAGTTACTAATACCATTTTGAAATAAATTTGCGTAAAGTGTCTTGATAAAAATAAGACAAATTCATATTCAAGTTTTTCCGATTGCCTGCCAAAGAACAGAAACGAAAAGAATTTTTTACAAGCGGTAGGTGATGGAACATAAGGGATAAATTGTTTAGCTTAAAAAATTCTTAATACAAGAATCTACACTCAGGCCGGTAAGCCATCAGGACTAAAAAACCTTTAAAAAAACAAATTCCTCGAAAACTGCTTTAAATGCAGAGCTTACACAATAAGCCCTCAAAAGAGCAATGTTTCAACACTTCAATTTGAATCTAGATGTACAAAAGCTAAAAAATCTAATCCCTTAACAGGTGAACGTTTGCTGACAAAAGACAGAACTTTGAATAACATCATCTTTGCGTGTGATTCTCTGCACCTAAAAAATTATACATCTCAATCTGCATTGCAAACATTTCATTGGGATGTTGTGAGTTCAAATATGCTGAAAATAAATAACAATGAGAAGTGCTGTAGAACAACAAAACAGTATCAATATACCGTTTGTCACAGGCGCAAAATCTACAGGGCAAAAATCGAGCCATTGTTTTCTATGGAAGCACATGAAAATAATCGAGAACGTAGGTTCCTAACGGAAGACCCATTCCTGAACCATCAAATTGCCGATAATATTTATTGTCAAGCACAAAATATGAATTGAAAACAGAAAGTTGAATGCCACACAAAAATAAGTAATTTAGTATTTTTAGGCGAAAGTTATGCACAATAATCACGTTACTGGAAAAAGGGTAAACATGTGCAGTATCAAATCCGGTATTACGAAGCTTCAAGTCGATAAATAAAATGAAAATAAATAAAATACAAAAAACTAAAACGTTAATATCTCCAATGAGTCATAGATAGCTAGGGACATTAACTGTATATTTACTTCTTTTTTATTCTAGTCGTGAATATATTTTTACAAATTGTTCACCATCTACCATCACCGCAAAAACGCTGAATTATTTAGAGATAAAGTTCAAAATAGTATTTGAAAATCATTCTTTCCACAGTCAGATCTCGAAAATCTGCACACAGAAGCAAAACTTAGTTACTTACAACACCTCCGTACCAACATTTTCAAATGCAGTACACAGAAACATCTTCTGCTGATTTTATTCAAACTCCTCATTATGATTTAAATTATTCAACCTCATAAAACATTCAAATGTCCTGCGAAACTACTCCTATTGTTACTCACTTATAAGCCCTCGGAATTCTGATACCATCACGGTATGATCCCCCACCTTGAAGGTGTGGTGTGGTGTATTCCATGCCATACCTTATAAATGCTAAAATCGCATAACAAATTTGAACAATTTGAACTTAGTTTTACACAATATTTCTCTTACGTTCTTAATTGCACATTACATCTGTAACGTCTTCTTCGACAATTACTTAAGAAAAACTGTTCGAATTTAAATGAATTTCATTATGTTTGATCATAGATTCAATTCCCATATCGCTTCTGAAATAAATTCGCATTCAATGCTTTGGCCTTTTTTGTAGTTAACTCTTCTAAAAACACCTTCCTAGACAAAACGAGTGCACTCGTATTCTTATAAACAATATATTGAGCACATAGGAAGATCTTATAGATTAGACTATTAATTAGTTTAAGCCGCCCTTATCACAACAAATGTGGTTTAAGAGAGGAAGGAAGAAGACACTATTAAAAATAGTCTTAAAAGAACAAGGCGTGTTCCCACGCCCTGTGTATAGAAACAGAAAAATTGAAAGAAGTTTATGA
>JACJUY010007850.1:24638-35708 GCA_014220935.1 Platorchestia sp. MABIK
TCCTGCATGACCTTCTGCAGATGGCGAAAGACAAACGCTACCTAGTGCTTGACCCTGTGGCTGCTCCACAGCACCAACCCAAGCTCTATATTCAGTTCCTCTCACTCAAAAAGGTAATTTGTACAGGCGTTTTCCTTCCAAATAGTCTCAATTCACTCATTCCTATGAAGTGAATAACACTTTATTAAAGTTTTGTATTATGCCATAAGGAATTTGAAAATCATTGACTTAACTTTGATTATTAAGAAATAGCTTACCTGGGAAAGATGTGCTCTTCCTTCCTACTTGTAACTACCTACTGCATTCTAGATTACCTGGAATGTGTAATTCTTATTTAAAAAATACAGAATTTTTCAATACTGCCAAAATGTGTTTGAATATTTATTAATGTTCCTGCTGTTCATGTGAATGGCGTTTTTTGTGCTTAGTTCTAATGTGAAATTTCAATATTTCATTCAAGTTGAAATTAGAATTTTTTATGCTGCCATTGAAATATAAGTTAGCTGACAAATGCATTTAACTTTCTTTAAAGTGAACCCTAGTATTTTAAAATGAGCCTCATTTAAGAATAATTGAAGTACTTAGAAAATATCTACAACTCAGGAGCCTTATCATTATTTGCCTTTTTTGTACCTTTTGGGTGTTATTCAAAAGATTATTATTATTTATGGGTTTTCCTGCCGTTTTCGATATTCATACGAAATCACAGCGTAATTTGGTAGTGTTGCAACATTCAGGTCTTATAAGGGGAATTTGCAGGGGGGTTAGGATCAATCCAACCTCATTTTAGTACCATGTGGCGTCAGCTTTGATCTGACGAAGCAGAGACGATGTTTCTAGTCGCGGGCATTATTCAAAAGAAATTTTAATCAAGTTTTAAAGAATCTAAAGTGGAAAAAATGACAAATAATTGTCCAACCATAAAGAAACAGAAACATGAAGTGAATGGCCCCCGTGACCCCCCCCCTGGTTGCGCTACTGTGTGACATGGTTTAGTTTGAATGAAGTAGAGCAGAGTAAGACTGTTTTTGTTAGTGTTGTCAAACTCATCTAGGTGAATGCAGTAGGGTTTTAGATATGTGAGACTTTAACTAATGTATTGCAAATTAGCTAAAAGCTTGTAATTTTCTGTTCAATTTAACATTTGAATAATCTATGGCAACAGAGAAATGTTCCATTATTAATCGATCTTTATTGAACTCATAATAACTTCCAGAGTTTGAACAACGCATCCAGTATTTTGATGCAAGGTGCTGAACGCATCCGCTCATCTCAAGCAAACATCGCCCGACCGTCCTCGGACTTTCACTTGGACCTGCTGCGCCTACGAAAGAACTGGCGGCTAAAGAAGGTTGCCACCAACATTGTCGGCGACCTCTCGTATTCTGCCGGTGGCTCCAGCTTCAAGCACGTCAGTACTTGTTGTAAAACATGCGCATCACTCTGCACTTTGTGTTCCCCATTACCATCTCTGGGGTGTGGGTCGTTTGGTCAATCAGTGCTGCACAGTGTCATGTGTTGTTTGGTATTAGACACTCACAATTTCCAGCACCCATTTGTTTAATGATGTGGGGGATAATCATTGTGTATTGTTGCTGAACATTCTGCAGCAGCATCTCATATCTGCTTTATTACATTGAGGGCAGTTTCAGCTACATCATATTACACATCCTTTTTCACACGTCATGAATCTGGGTGGCTGTGTGACTGTCATCAATTTAAGTAAAACCGATTTACCGAATAGGTGGAGTTCAAACGTTTATAGGGCAATGGAATAAATATGAAGAGCATTAAGGGACACATTATGCCAGCCGTTGTGTTTTGAAGTGTCCTCACTGATGATGGGTTATTTCTTGATGCATGACTTGCCAGCAAATTCAGTACGATGTTCAACTGCAACCCCTGACTAACTAGACAGTCCCGTTGCACAGATTATTTTGTATTTTCGCTGCTATGCTCCTTTTCATTGTCATTTTCAATTATTTTAGTAACTAGACTTGCTTCACTACAGACTGGAACCTTTATTGGAGTGAAGCATCTTACTGTTAAGAATTTTGGTTGTAAATTCGAAAGCAGGAAGCAATTTTTTGTTGTTTTCTTTGCTTTACAAAGAAATGAAGACTTTTGACATCCTTGTATTAGAAGATTTTCCCCTGTTTATTGTTTGGTGATTTGTCAGGACACTGTGCTTAGTATGGTTGCATGCTAAGATTTTTCCCTTGTTAAAAATAGATAATGGAGTTATAATAAATCAATTCAACACTCATTCAATAGGTCAATTTTTTGCTCCATCTTAGGTGTTGTTGAAGGATTTGTCAAGTATTTTTTATTCTTCAATAATATCTATTCAAAAAGAAAAATGAAAAAGTTCACTATTGCATTAATTACTTTTTTAGCTTCACTATCAAACTCTTCTGTGGTTGCTCAATGCCAATTTTTCTTGCATCTAAAGAAACACTGAAAAGCTTGTGCATGACTTTACTGTTGACTGTGAGCTTGTGCTGAATTGGTGGCTCCCACAGAATAGCTACTTCGAAGTGACCAAAGCAGACGATGACGTAGCCCTGGCCACCCCACTCTCATCCCTGCCAGGCTCCACCTCCGCCATCTGCCGCTCCTCTCTCCGTGTGTCCGTGCCGCCGGAGCTCGAGGGCTCTGCCTACATCTTTGTCTGTGTCCGCAAAGGTTACTGTCATTGGTTTTTATTAGGGAAACTCATTTTTCTTTACTTAAACGATCTTTAGAAACTTGGAAAGGAGAAACCAGTTAATATTGTAATCATATTCATTAAAATAGAGTGAATAGATTTTTGTAGATATTTTATTACCTGATATTGTAAATTTCTGATAAATATATCAATATACAAAGGAAAATCTTTTTTGCTAAGCAAATTTACAATAAAAGAAATGGAGAAGGAGTACTCTAAAAACGTTTACTTTGAACGTTTTGAGCCTTGGCTCATTCTCAAGAAAAAGTCTGCAAATAAAATAATAGACATGTGAGTACACTCAAGATTACAGAATAGCAGAATATAAGTACAAACAAACAAAAGAACTAATTTATTGGTTGACTATTTTCAGAGGGTGTGCGCTCTTCATTTTGTTGAGAGAAGGTTTGAGTTTATGAATAAATAATGACTCTAAAATACCTAGGTCTAAGTTGGCAGAACAAGTATCTAATATTTTAAATTTGCTAATGTCAGTAATCTGTGAACAGATTATTGAATGTAGATTTTTATTTCAATTTAAAATATTAGATACTTGTTCCGCCAACTTAGACCTATGTATTTTAGAGTTATTATTTATTCATAAACTCAGACCTCTCATCCAAATGCAGAGTGCATACCCTCTAAAAACAGTCAACCGATAAACCATTTCTTTTGTTTGTCTGTTTGTTTGTTTGTTTGTTTGTTTTTTTCGTGCTTATTTTCTGCGATTCTGTAATTTTAAGTGTACTGCCATGTCTATTATTTTATTTGCAGACTTTTTGTTGAGAATGATCCGAGGCTTGAAACGTTCAAAATAAATGTTTTTAAAGTACTTCTTCTCCATTTCTTTTATATATCAAAATTAACCGATTTCAAAATTCTAGTCTTTATTGTTGCTAGCCAAGCTCGCCATTCACAACACATACCCATGGAATGTGGAGGGGATAATGAAAATAGTGATGATTACTATTCAAAAAATGAAAACCGCCCTGCCCAAGTTGTGTTGATACTATTTGTTTTATGGGAGATATGTGGTTGAAAAAGCAAAAAAATATTAGTTTTTGTCCATAATTCATACATCAAATTTAGCTCTGTTGAATATCTGTTTTTGCCAGTACAAAACTTGGACACATGATTGCTCAATGTTATTGTAACCTTTGGTTTGCTGATGCTTTGATGCCATATTCTCCTTCCCATCCTATAATTTGATATCTTGTTGCACTGATATTTTACCAGGGCAACTGGTTCAACGTAAAGACTAGTTTTGTGTCACTTCTGTACATGTAACAAAACGTCATGTGGCCCTTAATCGTTTGCACAAAAAACAGGCTTGTATTTTTCACAATTTCAATACTTGAGGCAAGCTGCACACAACGTGCGGTAAAAATGAGAATTTTAGATGCATATCGCTTTCACCCTCTTTATTGAGTTACTGCCTGTGGTGTGTGAGTACTGCGGCACTCACACACACCACACCACAGTGCAGTACTACACTATTTAGTACTACACTTAGTATTAGTATTTAGTAGTACTAAATAGTACTACTATTTAATAATATAGTATAAATAAATAGTACTACACAGTGCAGTACTACACTATTTAGTACTACATTCAGTATTAGTATTTAGTAGGTCTAAATAGTACTACTATTTAATAATATAGTATAAATAAATAGTACTACACAGTGCAGTAGTACGCTACACTATTTTTTGCTAGTGTAGCGTAGGGAAGCAAGTGCCAGAGACAGTGTGTACCATTTCTCACTCCACCATGCCAGAGGGTGCAAATGAGCGTAGTCAAATGCCTGATTCTAGTCATTTCGCCATACTATGCTGCTCGAATAATACTGCAATCATTTGCAACATTTTTTACAGGAATCTGCACTCAAATACTGACTTGGCTTGCATCAATTATCAATTCGTCTTTATGTGGTTACTTTCCGATGTTTTTCTTTACTGTTGTCTGATCACTTTGGTTTCCTGAAATCACTGTAAGAGTTGTGTGTAATTGGTGTGTTTTCCTCTCAGGGGGAGCGGGATAGGCAATAGGTTTATGTTAGTTAGGCTTGTCTATCCTATGCTATGGGGACTGGCGCTCCCTAGGAGAGAAATACTGTTGCGTTACCTCAGCTATACATAAGCTGTTGAGACTTCTATTTCTGATGCAACTTTGCTTGTTTCAATTATACCTTCTTTGCTATCTATTTCTTATTTTATCAGCTTCTTCCTTTTTAACTTCCTTTTTATTTTTTATTTTTCTTCAGCATTCTTCCTAAATTGCTGTTTATTTTTTATTTCTCTTCCCTCCTAAATTGCTGTTTTATTTTTATTTTTATACCTCATCCTTCTTCAGTTGCTGTTTTTTTTATTCGTTTTCCTTCCTGAATTGCTGTTTGGATGCGCCAAGGATCCTGTGTGAGAACGTACCTTGTACATAGATTTCCTTTTCATGACAATCCATACTAATCAGTCTCTTCTCTCTTCTTTCTTGAGATTGCCTTAGTTGGGGCTAGGGAGTCTTATACTTACCAATGTGGTAACTATAGTGATACTAATTTCTTCTTAAACATTGCCCCATTGAATTAATTATCACTCCCAGGGGGAAATGTGTGAGGGCCTAAGCTGAGAGTTAGGTGGGCCTTTTTTTGTTGAAATAATTTTTTTTTTCTTTTGTTAAGGACCATCTTTTTCCGGTTCACTGCTGTCCTGTTTTTCAGCACCTCTGACTTTTTTCTTCAACTTTCATCTTGTTTCATAACCTTCCTTTTTATCTTACTGTTTCTATGCGCACAGAATCCTTTGCAAGAACACTCCTTGTGCATAGATTCGTGGTTCCCTTAACTCCACACTAAATGGTGCCTTTATCCTTCCTCTCTTTGAACATCTTTTTTGTGGTAAAGAGAGGTTAGAACTAATTTATAATCAATAATAAATCCCATGAAATTGAATCTATTACATTATTTGTAGACCTTCTGGTTTGGAGCTAGGTCTGTCATATATCACCAACAGATGAGGTTAATAAGTACACACCAACACATGAAGCAAGCACCTACAATGCCTATAGACAAAAAATAAAACCATTTCCCTAACACCTGAGACAAAATACATTTGCACCAACAGATGAGAAAAATAACACAATCTCACCAATACTTGAGGCAAAATACATTCGCACAAACAGACAAGAAAAAAAGCACAATCTCACCAACACTCGAGGCAAAATACATTCGAACCCACAGACTAGCCTCATACTTTCGCGTTAACACATGAGACAAATGAGACTCTCGCACCAACAGATGAGGAAGACCTGTGCTCGGCACAGCTCAACATGCTGGACGGCCTGGCCAGCCTCAGTGCCCAGCCCTCGACCACCTCCTCCAGCGAACACTGGCAACAGAAGCTTGAGAATGCCCAGAACGTCCTCTTCTGCAAGGAGCTCTTCAGTCAGCTGGCGAGAGAGGCTGTCGCCCTCAAGATGGACATCCCGCCTCTTGTTGTGGCCAACCAGATCACCGCCACCATCTTCCCTGGCATCCATCTGCTCATTGCCTTCTGCCACTCTCATCCTGACAGGTCGGAATTCTCACAGTCGGAAAACACGCCAGTCTTCCATTTGTGCTCATGTTTGTCTGTCATTTGTTCCGACTTTGAGTTTTTTTTCTGGGGGGAGTCAAAGGTCCCTGTTGTGTTATTTTTCTACTATTAATGAAGCTTTTTTGTGTCTCAATTGAATAATCAAGAGGGTAATCCCGTTTCTGCTTCGAATATTTTGTATGGAAGAAGACCTAAATAGGCATTCCGGAATATAAATGCGTGAGCCTTTCTTTTTACTACTTCTATCAATTTACTGCCCTGTTGACATTGGCGGGTTGGTGTTTTTTCAGAATCAGAAGTTAGTACGTTTTGCAGTGGTTATTGGATGAAAAGAGACTGTGTACCCTTATCTCAGCAACTTGTTCTTATTTTACTTTTTCATTGAATAATTTGCATTAGATAACTCTGAATAACATTTGTTTCAGTGTTCATGATTTTACTTTGTGAACGACAAAAAGTCCTTCACTGCCCAATGCTGCAGACTGTTTATCTTGCGGGCTCCTGTGAGCTACATGGCGGTTCGAACTGTACGGCAGCATTGTTGCTGGAACCGCGGGCGGCTGGAACCTCAGCGCGCCGGTTGACCAGTGAGGCAGTCACGTGGAAGCAGTCGCGCTGAACAGTCGATAATTGCTGTGTGTCTGAGAGACGTCCTAACAGTCACGCTGACGAGTTTTGTGTACACACTTGTGCTGTCAGCATACATCGCGCTGTAGCAGTTGCACTAATGCTCGTCTTTCTGCCGGCGCTCTGACTGCGATCCTATTTATCAGATTTCACCGTGCAATACAACAAATTATGATTTTAACAAATCTTAAACGTGGGTTCTAATAAAATAAACTGTGCTTTTACTAAATCTGTTACATTTGCAAGTAAATTTATAAACTTCCTAAACTTTTAATCAACACTGGTGGAAAAGAAAAGTGGAAAACAAGAAACGTAATATTTTACTGGTTTGTTGCTGTGGCCCTTGACTTGAAGGCTTGGCCACCTGACGGGAAAAAGTCAGGGGCCCGGTGACAACTTGAGAACGAGGTATTAAAGAATCAATTAAAGATTTTGCTGAGCTCACTATTCATCATTGCTCTTTTTCCATGGCTCCCTGCCCAAATTTTTTGCTAGTGCACCTACGAATTTAGTTACCTAAGTATAGTCTCTGGAGTGGGCAGCTAAAATTGTTAACACTGCGTTGAAAACGTTAGACTGGATTACAACTGACTGTACTCATAATCCTAATGTTTACCTGAATCTTCTCCTACTGACTCTCTGATTTGGTGTGGCAGTTCACGAAGCCGGTCCTCACTAACGGCACCAAGCAACGTGCTCAGCAACGGCGTCGTTAATGGCGTGAGCAGCAGCGCGAGCAGCAGTGGCGGCATCACGGCTCCCGCAGCTGAGCAGCAGCCACCGCCTCAGTCTTCCGGCTCAGCGTCGTTAGGAAGCGGCGTGGCGGCGCTCAAGAACCTCCACGACAAGGTGCTGGAGCACTCCCTGCACCAGCTCTTCCATAACTTCCTGCGCTCCAGCTCGCCCATGCCACACCCCGTGTACGCTCCTCTCCATGCCCACCCTGTCAGGAGAGTTGCGGGCCCTAATGGGCTGGACAGACGAGAGGTAAATGCATGTCTAAGTCTACGTGGAAACAACACAAAAAATTATGGACAATTGTTGAAAGAGTTAGAAAAGAATTGGTTGCTATTCTTTTATGAATGCTAAAAACAGTGGCCATTGGCCTTAGCTTTCATTCTTTACTTCTCTGTTTCTCTTGAGGGAGGACGCCGGCGTAATCAAAGGCTATTCATGCATTACCACTCTTTCAAGCAAATTTTACACTCCTTTCTTTATTATTCACTAATGGTATTATAGAAGGTAGTTTGGTGCTTCTTTTCCGTTGCAATGATGAGGAAATAGGAGGGACCATTCAGCATGGACGAAGGGAAACGTGATATCTATGCACAAGGTATGTTTCCACACAGGTTACCCTTTACATAGAAACAGCAAGTTGAGAAGGAAGAAAAAAAGAAAAGATAGCAAAGAAGGTGTAAATTCTGAAAGAAGCCAAGTGGGTACGAAAGACAGGAGTCACAGAGGCCGATTTAAAGCTGCAGTGAACTAACAGTTGATCCCGTGGGAGCAATTGTTCCCATAGCAAACTTGACTGACCATAGACAAGCCTGACTAACCTAAACTATTGCTTATCCTATGCTTCTTGAGGGCTTATATTTCACTCTAATTTAGGTACTAAGTAATAGTTATTTTTGATTTTCTTTCAATGGAACCTTAGCAAACCTTACTCCCGGCCACAGCTAATGCAGACGATAGTGCACGAGACGCTACTGGAGCAGATCATCAAGGAAGCGCAGCACAACTTCCTACGCCTGCGCACCATGTACGTCATCGACCAGCTCGCCAAGGAGCTGAAAGATCCCCTCATTCTCTCCCACTGGAACCTATTCAATTCGCCCACGCAGTCGTGCGTGCGCATCAACATCGTCACTCAGGTGAGACAGTTATGTGGGGCCTTGCTAAGCGAGTGCAGCTAGCCCTAGTGGGGCAGAAACTTACTCTTCTGATGTAAAACTCCAGTGAATTTATTCAAAATACAGTAATTCATGATGTACGTAGTCAGCCTAGCGTGGCGTATTTTCCTGTGTCTATACATGTCCGTTATTCTTAAACGATTTAATGAAGTTTTGAAGGGTATTTGGCGACATCTCTAATTGAGAATTTTATAGAGAAAACACAGAACCCGGTTGCACTGTCTGAATAAATTCATAGTGCTTGAGAATACCTCTTCACTTGTCAAAAAAAAATTCTTCAATTGAGTTCAGAAATTTCCACCAAATAACGTAGTTGAGTGATAGAATGTAGCAACATGTTTTTCTAGCAAAGATTTATTAAGTTTATTTGAAGGACACTGCAAGTGAGATTAATTGAAAGTTCATTAATGTAGATGCTTCGGGATTTCAATGGGAGTTAATGAGCAGTGCATAGTTTTTGTGACTAAAATTCTCTCCTTATCATAAAAGAGTGATTTCATTGGAAGATGAACTACATTGCAAAATTGTAGCAACCTTGTGTGCATTTTTCACTAATTGTGTGTATAGTTCAATTCAGTCTTTTTTATTTTTATTTCTTGCAACAAATTTTTTGTAGTGTGTGTCTTTAATAATGTACTCTCGCTAAAGCCATGCTAGAATTCAAGTTATTTTTTTTTAACTTGGGTAACTGAACTCATTCTAATTCGACCTAAGCTCTCCTATCCTATCCTAGGATTCGTAACGTATCCCAACCTACACACTCTCAATCTAGTCTAACTTCACATAACTTATCGCAATATCTTGTCATGAATTTTCTATGTACCTAACAAGTAACGATACTCAACCGTAAGCATTTTACCGTTTGAAACTCAAATTACATTCAAATTTTCTCTTACGTCATGTTATTAAGGAGCATAAAAAATTATTCTATTTATATCATGTAAAATTAAGTCAAGGGACAACTAAAGCTGCTGCACTGCCTCAAGTAGAGACCTCTAATACAGGGGTTCTCAAACTTTTTCATCCAAGGACCACTTTTATTACAGAAAAAAGGCTGAGAATCTCCTCGCATGTGTTCCCATCAGGAAAATATATATATACTGAATGTTTCAGAACAAGAGGTACAAAATTACACACCAAGTAGAAAATAGTCAAACACTTTTTCCTCTATGAAATTTTCCGAAACAAAATTAGAGTTTTTGAGCTATTAGCTGTTTATTGTTTTAAAAGATGAAATTTAATGACGCAATTACTCGCAAAATTAATTTTTTAATTTACGTTACAAACTCTTCTATTCCATGGGAGTTTACAATTATAAAATTTTGTTTTAGTGATATTTGGTAAAAGTTTTAGCATGAAGGTTTCTAGAGTATTCCAGATCATGCTACCTAGTTACTTCTTGTTTATCTTATTGGCACTGTTCAGTTTCAAAGAAACCACGACGTCGGTTACATGAACCGTTTATCAAATGCGGAAAATACAGATATACACCTTGCTTATGGTGCTGCTAATGGGAATCCAAGACAGGCAGCTATGCTGTATCATGAGTGGTTTCCTAACCCATACATACCTGGTCATAAAATGTTTACTAATTTACACCAAAGGCAACGTGACAATGGGAGTTTCGAAATTAACAGGAGAGAAACTGGACGCCCAAGGGATGAAAATGTTGAGGATGCTGTGCTAGATTCTTTTAGTCATAATCCAAGAGCTAGCACGCGTAGAGTTACAGCAGCTCAGGGATTACAGGGCCACAGTGGTGTTTGGAGAATTATGAAAGATAATAATTTCCCTCCATACCACTTTAAAAGAGTTCAAGCATTGAATCCTCGAGATTATGAACTACGAGTGCAATTTGCGGAGTGGTACTTTTACAAAGAAAATTTACAAAACATTTACAGTAATTGCGTCATAAAATTTCACCCTTTAAAACAATAAACAGATATCTCAAAAATCCAAATTTTTTTCGGAAAATTTCAAATAAGGCAAAGTGTTGAGTTGGCCATTTTCATATATATATATATATACAGGGTGTTTTTTTTTACTTTGAACAAACTTCGAACTTAGGTACAAAAACTCAAAATAAATCGATTTTCATGAATGACAAAATGTCCAAAACTCATTAGCTTTCGAGTTATGGCGTCGCAAAGCATGTTTAGAAGTGCATGTTATAACTGGGCCGCACACCAATTGTTATTTAAAGTTGTTAGTTTTCGAGATTGTCGAATACAAT
>JACJUY010007851.1:9872-19890 GCA_014220935.1 Platorchestia sp. MABIK
CGACTTGTTTTAGGGCTCATTGAATTGGTAATGCAATTTACTGAACTGTGACCGGAGAGATTTTGGATATACGTCCAGCTATTTATATAATGCGTTTAAAGAAAAAAAATTAATTTTTCACTAACTACTCCTTGAAAGATTTCTTAAAAATAATTATTTGACAAATTTGAAATTCTTTTCATGCAATTTATAAAGCAACGTTTTCTGCGTCGATGAGCAATTGAAATAACTTACTTTCCACTAAAATTCTGTGTTTAGAAATTTCGATTTCTCTAGTGCCCAAAAAACTTTATTTTCCTAATAACTTGTTTTCCATGCTTATAGCCGAGCAAAAATTTTTTGGAGTTATATTTCACTTATATCATTCATTCTAGTTTCAAAACAATTGGTTTTATGGTGAAATTTTGTCGCGGATCAGAAGTTCTTCTAACAGTTTCAACAGCTGTAAATTCAAGCTCCTCTTTAGGAGGGTAAGTATCATGGTTATGAAACTATGCATAGCGTTTCAACTTATATCGTAGTTGAATAGGATAAGACTATCAGAATTTATACATTACGTCGAATGTTTAGCTTTTCTGGTTTTACGAAACGCAACGTAAAAATATTTTCCAACAAGCTTACAGTAATGAGAGCACAAAGCACTGGTCCACGGGTTTAGATTCGAATAGTCTATGATGAATGAAATTAAATTAGGAAAATTACCTAATTATGTTTGATTAGATTCGATTATGTAAATACAGGTTCATTGATATTACGAATTGCAATATTAATAATTTCAATCATGTTGATATTTTCCGAGAGTAAAAAAGCAGGGGGTTGCGAGTTTCCGTCCAAATACTTGAATACTTTACGATGGACGAAGGTAGGTTAGGTTAGATTCAAGTTAGATTAGGGTAAATTTGTTTTGATAGTTCATATTCACTTATTTTGCGTAATAAAGCATAGGATGAAGTAAACTCGAAAAAATAATTATTCGATTTTACTGTTCTGGTTGAATGAGTTCAGGTTCAAGTAGAATTTATTGGGCCAGAAAATGTTATTGAACAAACCAATCATGAATATTTTCACGGGTCCAGTGGGTATCATAATTTTCCCACTGGGGTTGATCCTTCATTTCAACGACGGAAATTTTTTTCAGCTTTCCAAGAATTCGCTTGGTTTTAATTTGTACTGGAACAACTTTTCGTGCACATCACTACTATAGCTAAATATTTTTATGGCATTTAAAATTAAACTACACTAATGATATTCCTTTCTACAGACTACTTATTTAGAGCTATTATTATATATTATAATTATATAAGAAATCTTTCGCCTCCCTTAACCACGACAATGATGTTCCAAGAGAAGAAGGATGATGGCACCATTTAGTATGGAGTTGAGAGAACGCTGAATCTATGCACAATGTGCTTAGAAACAGTAAGCTAAGAAAGAAATTCATGAAGCAAGAAAAAGTTGAAGAAGTAGGAGTGGATGAAAAACAGTTCAGCAGTGAACCGAAAAAAGATGGTCCGTAACAAAACAAAAACCTATTATATTTCAACAAAAAGAAAGCCTACCTAACCTTTAGCTCGGGCCCTCACATAGTCCTCCTGGGAGCGGTAATTCCCATAGATATTTAGAGCTATTCTGCTAACACCAGAGTGCTTCTACTATCAAATCTACGTCAAGTGATACTAGTTCAGTAGCTTACCCAGAGTGTCGATGACTTGGTCAGTGGAGCCGAGCCGCCCAAAGATCCGAAGCTGATCCTTCTTCATCCAATCCGTGGTGCTCCAACTATTCGCATGCCATGGGACTGTCCCGATGAGGCTGCGTCCGTGCAAAATATGTTCGCCATTCTGAAAATATATTCATGAATAAGCGCACATAATAGTTGACATTCAGTTAAATCCAATGTTTTTGAATGCTCACAAGTCGATAGAATTCCATAACAGTCTGCTTCGGCAAGATAAATCAGAATGCCTTCATTCCGCAATGAGATAAAATCCAGCCGAAACAACGCAAACTCGTGGGCGCTTATGGAAAAGGTTAACTGTACGGAAACCTTGTGACGTCCATGAACAAGCCATTAATTAGAGAGGGGAAACAGAATAGGCTTAGCCAAAAAAAAAAACGACTGCTCTGTATCAATAATTACAACACTTTCGCTGAGTCACCAGTTGAGTCACTTCTTTTGCCGATGTCGCGAACAGCCTTTCCACCATCCTACACTCTTTATAGCGAAGGTCAATCATACGCGAGTACTTACTATCCTTCGAGAACTTGGTGCCCAAGAAACATTCAAGAACAATCTCTGTAGTTTAGATTAAGTTCACGCCTCTCTATCCGCAACTAAGACGATCCAAAGAGAAGCATCACGGAACACGTAATCTATCCACAAGATGCATCGAAGTTGAGCAAGAAGCTCATGAAACAAGGTTTAAGTTGGAGAAAAAAGTAAGGTGCTGAAAAACAGGATAGCAGTGAACCGATAAAAATGGTTCTTAAGACTAGTGATGTACCGATTTATCGGTATCGGCAGTATCGGTCATTTTTACTGGTTTCGGTCTCGGCAAAATTTGGCCGATACTTTCCAATAATACGTATTTTATCATATAAATAAAGGTCATAAATCATGGAAGTAAAAGTGTAATCAAATAAAGGGTCTATTCATAACAAGTAAATTAGTTAGCTAACTGTTGAATTACAGCGTTTAATCAGGCCCGCTAACTGAATTTACTCCTTTGAATTCCCGATGAGTCACGTACGGTCAGTAAGTGAAAGCTAAGTAGCATGAATAGCTAGAACACAGTGGTGACATAAAATTATCATACTTTTACAACTAAAACCTATATAGTTTGACCCAATTTCCATTTCTCAAAGTATTAAAAATTCAAAAACGAAGAAAAAAATTCTAAACATTTTTCGAACGAACGTTCGGGAGAAATCCCATCATCAGCTGAAACACGACATGAAATAAATTTGATTAATTTCAGATACAAACGGTTCACGAGATAATAATAAATTAAATAGAAATGCACAATGGAAAAGAACTAGATTTACCATTCCGAGCTGATCTACCCTTTAAAATATGCAGTGATTCTAAAATGCGTACGTCACTAAAGTTTGACCCCTGACCTATGATTGAGAAATTATTATTTGCGATTAGTGGATTACAGTTATCGGCGTGAATACGGATTGCAGAATGCGGTGGTTGTTCTAGTCTTGATCCTGGGCGGTAACTGACTCCCCTATGCTCTGGGATCCTCTGTCCTAGGGTACGACCGGTGCAACCGATGTACCTGGATGCACACTGTGCACAACTGTATTCATGAACAATTGAGGATCGGATCGCAACGGGAAGTTTTTCATTGAAACTGAAAAACGATCTAATACAAAAGTTGTTCACAAAAATAACATGCAATTTAATTTTGAAAATTTAAGCACAAGAGATTTTAGCTCTTCTTCAAGTTTCTCGGATTGAGCACCGAAATATGGGAGAGATATGTAAAGCTTTTCAGTAGGGTCATTGATGGACGGAAGACTACTGAGCTTTTTGGACAAAAACTGCTTCAACTGGGACTCTATTAAAGTTACCGGAAATCCATTGTTAAAGAAAAATTTCTTAAGAGTTTCACACTCAAAATGCATTACAGTAAAATTGGATGAAATTAGAAAGGCACGATTTAAAAGAGTTGATGCTATTCAATTTGAATTTAAAGGTACAAAAACTAGAAAAAAATCAAACCTAGTCTACAGAACGTTGTTTGCCTGTAAACGGATGTTTGAAATCTACCATTCACTCTACTAATCAAGGAAAGGAATATTGTTGTTGGCCTCCCCACCCATCGTAAATTTGATCGAAATATGCTTAGAATTCAAATAATCGAGAAATTGAGAAGCATGAGATTGTTCTTTGAAAAGCAAAAAAGTATCATCAACGTACCTCTAATAAAACCGTGCCTTCCTAATTTCATCCAATTTTACTGTAATGCAGTTTGAGTTTGAAACTTTTAAGAAATTTTTCTTTAACAATGGATATCCGGTAACTTTAATAGAGTCCCAGTTGAAGCAGTTTTTGTCCAAAAAGCTCAGTAGTCTTCCGTCCATCAATGACCCTACTGAAAAGCTTTACATATCTCTCCCATATTTCGGTGCTCAATCCGAGAAACTTGAAGAAGAGCTAAAATCTCTTGTGCTTAAATTTTCAAAATTAAATTGCATGTTATTTTTGTGAACAACTTTTGTATTAGATCGTTTTTCAGTTTTAAGGAAAAACTTCCCGTTGCGATGTGATCCTCAATTGTTTATGAATACAGTTGTGCACAGTGTGCATCCAGGTACATCGGTTGCACCGGTCGTAACCTAGGACAGAGGATCACAGAGCATAGGGGAGTCTGTTACCGCACAGGATCAAGGCTAGGACAACCACCCCATTCTGCAATCCGTATTCACGTCGATAACTGTTATTCACAAATCACAAATAATAATTTCTCAATCATAGGTCAGGGGTCAAATTTTAGTGACGCACGCATTTTAGAATCACTGCATATTTCAAATGGAAGACCAGCTCTGAATGAGACATCTAGTTTTTTTCCATTGTGCATTTCTGTTTAATTTATTATTATCTGGTGAACCGTTTGTATCTGTAATTAATTAAATTTATTTCATATCCTGTTTCAGCTGATGATGGGATTTATCCCGAAATGTTCGTTCCACAAATATTAAGAATTTTATTATTCGCTTTTAAATTTTCAATAAACTTGCGTTATCGCCAAGCAACAAAAGATGTGCTTCTTGAAGTATGTGACAGGCTAACATAAATCAAACCAATTACATAAAGTTGAAGGTGCATTTTAAGGTTTTTGTATATTTAATATAGAAGTGGCTGAAAATTTTGTTTTTAATTTAGCATGTAAATCGCCGTACATTTCGAATCATGCAGGTTTCTTCTATTTTAAGATGTTTGAAAATTTTACGAACAATTTCATAGTTGGTTGTGTGTTTGCGGATCTTTTCGGTTTCGGGGTCTTTAATGTTTTATTTTCGCTAGAGTGTGTATTTTGGTGTTAAACAGACGAAAATGATGATTATTTTGTGGAGAAATTATTGTTTTGGTCCACTTTTGGAATCAGTTGCTTTTATGGCTAGTCTACATTACGTTGCAATACGATTAGAAACACTTATCTATCGAATGGATTTCATTTTGTTAGTTTTCTCAACAATGTAGTTAACATAGCAATAGCAGTTTTATAATTCCTAATCGAAAACTTTGTCAATATTGTTAAATTATTTGATATATTAGTAAATAATTTTATCACAACAACCATGTAGGGCTTATAATGGTTTCATTTTAATATAATTGCAAAAGTATCGGAATCGGTTGTAGTATCGGTATTTCCAAGTATCGGAGTATCGGTATCGGTCAAAAAATGGGTATCGGCCAAAAAAATTGTATTGGTACATCACTATTCAAGGCCTACCTATCAGCTCGGAACCTCATATTTTTCTCCTGGAAGGAGAATCTCTGTAACTCACTCAACTTAATTGATGCATGAACATTGGACACCTGCAATTTTTTTGCGTTTCGCTCTGCATTACCATGCAACGACTGATCCAAGTTTTTTGCTGCTAAACCTACCAAATTATTTCCTCAACTAGGACTAATGCTACTTGGTAAACAGAAAATACATAATTTTCTAACATGGAACCTGTAAGGAAGCTAATTGGTAAAGTATTACATTTCTGTGACTCGTCAGTACAGCTTCTGTGGAGCTGGTGTAATTTTTATTTCCCATAACGTGAGTTATGTCAACTCATCATGAAGGCCATGAGTACAATACAAATAGAAAACGATGACACAATTATCATTGAAATCCATACATGAATACCGGCTCCTGGAAGAAACCGACCCGTGAATTTGAGTTAATGCCGAAACCACGAACGTTGCAACACAGCGGAATAACCCTCACTCATTCATTTACATTAGTTTACAGGCAAATTGACTAATATTAGTCCAGAGAAAAAATCATTCATGTACAAATTACTTTTGTAAGAGTTTTAGCCCTACAATTTTGCTTGAACGCTAATCAGACGTTTGCATTAAATATAATCAACTAAATTTAATATTTTTTTTCATTGAAACTCTACGTGAAGTAGCCATCGTGGAAAGATTTGAAATCAGTATTATTTAAGAATTAAATTTAGATTATTAGTTAGTTTAAGCCTCCCTATCCGCTACAAAGGCGATCCAAAGAGAGGAACGAGGAAAGCACCATTTAGTGTGGAGTTTAGGGAACGTGGAATCTATGCAGAAAGGGCATAGAAACAGTAAGATGAGAAAGAAGTATATGAAACAAGATCAAAGTTGAAGAAGAAAGTAGTAGGTGTTGAAAAAACAGGACAGCAGTGAACCGAAAAAAGATGGTCCGTAACAGAACAAAAACCTATTTTATTTCAACAAAAAGGAAGCCTACCTAACCCTTAGCTCGGGCCCTCACATAGTCCCCCTGGGAGCGCTAATTCCCATAGATACAACAGTTGTATCCCCCTGAGGGGTTTAAGAATTAAATATCGTCTTTAATTCAAGCTTTAATTTTAATCTATAAGACACAATTGAACTACTTTAAGAGAATGGACTATTTAGCGCGGACATTAAGATGTTCCTAAACCTAATGTTACCAAAGCACAAGTCATCAAGTCAAAGAGGAAGTGTTTGGGCCCTAATCCTTTGTAAATTTATATTCGAAGTCCATAGAAATGGCTCAAAAATTATTTTCTTCATGTTATCTTCGAATTCCGTAGATTGCACATTAACGATGACTTCGGAAAAATGTGAATAACACATAATTGATACATGTTATTGATGAGAAATCGCACTTAAAAATAAATAAGGCAGTAAATTGAATTTGCATTTACGTTTTTTGTCTGAAGATTACGTACGCACTCCATGGGAAAAAATGTCAGGGACATTTTCATTCAAAAATGTAAAAATATTAGAATACAGGCATCCATTCCATGGAGAGGCAGGTTATTTTAACGTCTTATTTGGTAAAATCAGAATTGATTTTTATCTCACAGCTAACATGCGAAAACCAAATTATTAGACAACTGAAACAGCTACGCAACGGTCTCCTGTTTTAACAGTTCTTCAATTTTGACGTAAAAATGTTAGTGCAAAATATAAGAATATGTAAATTAAAATACACCTTGCGCATGGTAGATAAACTCGTTCACGCGTCCATACTAGGGATCGTCCCTTTGCTATCGCTGTGTAAAATCATCTTAGCTGTGGAAGCTGAGATAAAAATTCATCAACAGTAATTTAAAGTAAAAATCGCACCATTACCGAACGACAGAAACGAGGATCACTTTTGTTAGAATACCTAGCATTTGATGTACTTTTGGCTAATAAATTGAGGCATGGATTTGTTATCTAATTTTTTTTTTCAAATTATGAGATTTTTTACATTTGCACTAGGATTTGATATTTTTACATGAAAAAATCAGCTGCACATTCATTTTTAAAGAAACGAATATCAAGTTTCTATTATTACATGTTAATAGCAAGTTTTGTCTTTGGTCATTCAGCCCCTGGTGGAAACACGCAAATTTTATGCTTCACGAGTTTTTCAACAAAGAAATCGTGAGCATTAAACAATAATTCAACAATAAAGTTCACGACACAAAATGTACATCGAACAAGAGAGAAAATTCAAAATACGAAATCCTAAACACTGCTAATACGAACGAGAATTGTAACGCAATTCACGAATCTACTAACCTGCTCGTATTTCAAGACAAAATATACTTTCCCGAAACATAAAATCTCAAAATAGTATCAAAAGAAAGAAATAACATCGACGAACTTTTTATCCAACGAATAAGAACTCCCTTATCTAAAATTCCTGAAGTTCAAATTATGATTACATCCAAGATTACTTGCTTCACGAATAGTTTGTTATATTGTTAATTTATCATATTCCTTTTTGCTCTTCTTGCCAGGAAAATTAGGTTTGAAGAAAATCTTGTCAAATTGATTTCAAAAAGTAAAATTTCGTCTGTAGAACTGAATTGCACTGTGCAAAATGAAGTCTAACAGCTTGGTAATGACAACCGAAATAAATACTAGTTCACCTGTACTGCGAGTCGTTCAATAATTTTGAGTAATCAATCATCTTCAAATTTTGCAAATCTAATCTAACCTGAGCGCAGTGGCTCGTCAAAAATATTCAATTATGATCAATGAAGACCGTGAACCGCTCGAGTGTTTGTTGGTAATATATAAGTATTTTTCTATCATTTTCCACAACCGAAATTGTGACAATCGAATCAGACACTGCCGTCACTACAAAATTAATTTTACTTAACAAATGAGCTCAACTCAATCGTATCTGTGCACCATTTTTGAACCCGCGGAAGCGTCAACGAAGTAAAATATGCGATGAACGTGTTTTAAATAAATATGACAGCACCAATCAACACCCAGTAACCAGATGTAATATTTGTTATGAAAGATGGAACCATCGTTCAACTGAACAACATTCACCAGAAATGACTAGATTATAAGTTAGAGTTTTCGTAACTATTTCCCTGAAAAATTGTTTTCATCATCAAGTATGGACTTATAGAAGACGAATGTGCTCAAGGAAACCCATATACCCTCCCCATACAAATATCAAATCAAGAAAAAATTTCGCGAACCAAGATGATAGTCGAAAAGGAAAGTAATCGCCGCTGAAAAAAGGACAGTAGGTAAACTGAAAAATATGATAATTGACAGAACAAAAGAATTCTTCATTTCAAAGACAATAATCTTGCAATCTATTGCTTTATCCTGGTATCTTATCCTCCCGTGCTACGTCGGAACGCCACTCAGATCTGTGTATGCTGCTATAATCATGAGGGCGTGCATGTAGTATAAATGTAAAATATCATGTCATTACGCTTCATATATTTTTATTTTGCATTAGCCTAGTCTTACTTCGGTTCTTTCTGTTTGGTGTAGGTTACGTGAAGGGACGGTTGCCGTCGTTCTCTCCCCCTCTCTCTAGTACAGTTACGAACTTATTTGCGCTACTTAGGGAACCTGTCTCACCCATAACCTCAAATAAACCTCATAAGCGAAAATTTGGTCATTGGTTACATTCTTCTGACCCTGGGAGATTACGGGGTGAAGGGGCCTTAAACAAGATTAGATCTTATTATAATCCCTAAGAAATAAACATCCAACGGGAAATTCCTCGAAAACCAAAGTCAAATCATACTGTCTTTTTTTCGGATCCTTTCTTTCATCATGGAAGTTTCCATTTATCCCTTTCATCTACTCGACACATTTTTGCCACGCTATAATTCTTAATTTTCCTTCCAGTGTCGACCACAACCTCCTATATAATAAGAACCAGAGTATATGCTATATTTATTATTGAGACACTGCATGTGTGGTATGTACTCCACAACCTCGCGAGTATGAACACGAGGAATATATCATGTGTTTCCCAGGATTCCTAACGTATTTCTTTATTGAAAATTGAACTTTTGAAAAACTGCGGGTCATTTTTAATAACAAATAATTTCAAGATGAAGAAATAAAACCCAAATTTCTAATATTTTTTGCATATTATCTGTTAATCGTTCAAATGATTAACATCGAGAAATTTTAGGAGGTAACGAAGACAGTGACTGTGCCCTAGGTAGGGCAAGCCCACGCTACCAGTGGTGAAGTGAACAAAACTTTGGGCTGTTGCATATAATCAGTTCATTTAGAGGGATTTACACTAATTGCATCACAAATTAACGGCCTCATTCTGAACGGGCTACGTGCAGTGGTATACAGTTCTTTCTTGCAGTCTTTAACTATGATAAATAGTCGTACGTGACACCGGTTTCACAGCGGTTGCCTAATTTTTTGTCAAAATAGATGGTATAAATGTCTACGTTAAGAACACCGTTCCGCAGTAAATTGTGCAAAATTCGATCTTTTTTACCTTAAATCGAAAGAACTACGTTTGCTCTTTGTTCGTTGAAAACTACGTGA
>JACJUY010007851.1:22353-38092 GCA_014220935.1 Platorchestia sp. MABIK
GGTTTCCTATAAAGAGACGTGATCAATTTAGGGTTAGATTTGGATCATCCTGCTCACTTTCCATAGGAAATGCAAAATTCAAGTGGACATTATTAATGTAAAAATGAACACGGCCCGTCAAAAATGACGGGATTCAATACCGTTCTTGAACAAATTTTTGTTCGAGTGGAGTTTCCATGCATAAGCTTATTCCAAAGGTAACTTATTTTTTCTTGCGTAATACACACTAAGAAAACAGTATTTTTGAGCCGCAATTAGAAGTAGGTTTAGCTATTCGTGTCATATCCTGGATACCGAAATTCAGCATTACTGACAGCAACTGTGAGCTTGTGTATGTATATTGTAATATGCAATACTCCGCCGAACTGTGTATCCACGATACGGACTTGAGACTATATATAAGGCTCTGGATCTCTCTAATTTTATTGAAAGCGACAAATTTATGCGACTTTTACGAAAGGTAAAACGAGTATGCGAAAGCGACTTTTTATACTGCACTCGTACAACATAATGAAATTGTCAATTAATCAGTGAACTGAAACCAAGACCGCCAGTGCTAATTTCTTCCTATCTCTTCTCAAGAGCATGGCACAAAACATATCAATCTAACCTAATAATCCGCGTTGTGTGTTTATTTATATACTAGTGTGCACGGCCCGCCAAAAATGACGGGATTCTATAACTTGCTTGAAGAAATTTTTCAGATGTGGATGACAAACAAATATATCCATCCTAACAGTACCCGTGGTAAAAAATATTCTTGTACTTGTGCACTGGTGAAATCGGATCACAGATACGGTCATTATAACTATCCATATGAGCGTGGCAGAGAAATGGAAGAAACGGACTCCAAACAACATACCTAGGGTATTATTAGGTAGTAGTTGGACCCGTGGAAATTCCACTGACAATGTCATCGTTAAGCTAGGTGGACCCGTGAAATAATTCCGTCAACATTCCTTACCTAACCTATCATGTCCTAACCGAATCTATCCTAATAAAATGTCGAACATATCAATGCATGTAAGGCCATCTTTCAATACACTGAGGAATTCGGTATCCATGATACCGCAAACTCAGACATCGTATGTTTCTTAAGAAGCGGACACCAAACAAATATTTAAAAAAATATATAAATAAATACACAACGGGCATTTTAGGTTGGATTTATCTATACATTTGTTTGGTGTCCGATTCTTAAGAAACATAGGATATCTGAGTGTGCGGTATTATGGATCCCGAAAATCTCAGTGTAACATTGAAAGATGTCCCTTACATGCATTGATTTGTTTGACATTTTATCAGGATACGTTCGGTTAGGATAGGAATGGTTAGTATATGACAGGTCAGCCTAGGTTAGGCAATGATGACGGAATTTTTTTACGGGTTTGCCTAGGTCAACGATAACATTGTCCTTAGAATTTCCACGGGTCTTGCTACTACCTAATAATACCCTTGGTTTTTGGAGTCCGCTTCTTCTTCTCTATCGCGCTCATCTGGATAGTTATAATGACCGTCTATGTGATACGAGTTTCACCACTGCACAAGGACACGGATATTTTTATCCCGGGTACTGTTAGGATGAATATATTTGTTTGTCATCCTCATCTGGAAAATTTGTTCAAGAAAGGTATTGAATCCCGTCATTTTTGACGGGTCGTGGATGCTAGTAAACATATAAACACGACGGTCATTTTTAGTAGGAGATTGAAAGAATTGAGCAGCTTAGTCTTGTGGGTGAAGTAAAACAGAAGTATCATCCAAGTACCTACGATAAAACACAGGTTGAAATTCACAGGACTTTTTACTAAATAGGCATTTTCTCAGTAAGGTAAAAACAATTAACAATCAGATTAGATTAGTCGTTAGTTTCAGCCTCCCTACCCGCAGCAACAAATGCGATCCAAAGAGAGGAAGGAGGAAGGCACCATTTAGTATGGAATTAAGGAAACGCGGAATCTACGCAGAAAGGGCATAGAAACAGTAAGTTGGGAAAGAAGATTATGAAACAAGATCAAAGTTGAAGAAGGAAGTAGTAGGTGTTGAAAAACAGGACAGCAGTGAACCGAAAATAGGGTGGTCCGTAACAAAATAAGATCCTATTCTACTGCAACAAAAAGAAGGCCTACCTAACCTTTAGCTCGGGCCCTCACATAGTCCCCCTGGGAGCGCCAATTCCCATAGATACAATAGTTGTATCCCACTGAGGGGATTAACAATCAGAAGTGAGAGGCTGGAGCCATCGCGAGTCAGTCAATTTGTTTATAAATTTTACCATTGAACATGAAAAATGAATTAGTCAGTGCAGTTTCTAGTAAGCGTTTAAACTTCTTCTTGTCGTAATTGAAAATTGAATAATCGTCAGAGAAAATGGTGTCAAGCACAACTTGAATAGATTCAGTTAGAGGTACATAGGGATAGAAGACTATGTCAAAGTTATACATAAAATACTGGTTAAATAGTTGCAAGATTTGCAATGAAATGGACAGATTATTACTATTTTTATTATTTACGTTAGTTTAAACCTCAGTCGTCACTTCAACGGCGTTGTTAAGAGAGTAATAGTGAAGGGACATCGAGTATGGACACGTACACGGGGAATCTATGCACAAAGTGTGTTCCCACACAGGCCACCCTTATGCGGTACCACAAGTGCGTTGCTACACAGACATACTGCGCATGAAACAGCAAGTCAGGAAGGAAGTTCAAACAAGATGAAAGCTTCGTAAGGAAGTAGTTGGTGTCTTAGGACAGGATAGCAGTGAACCGAAAAAAGATGGCCCGTATTTCGAAAAGTAATTCGACAGTGACCAATGATGAAAATATCACCAGCCATTAGATGAAAAAATATCATATTCATGCAGGACTTATTCACGTGAATAAGTAGCAAAAATCGTCTATGACCTAAATGGAAGTGGTTTTCTTTCTTACTCATAAACATGTATTCTCAACCGAGATATTCGAAAAATACTTGAGCACCAATTGCAAACACAAAACGCAGCAAATGCACCTTGCACAGCGCACCGCATTTGTGCAAGGCACAAATGTGGTGCGCTGTTCATTGTTTCTCAGTGATAAATGCCTTTGAAAATGAATGTGTGTTGTGCATTTTGTGTGGTAGTTCCGTTGGGGTGGAGTTGATCCAAATGTGAATGAAAAACGAAAATAAGTTATACATTTCGATGATGTTAATAGTTAAATGAAACCTTGAAACGAAAATTAGTTATACATTTCGATGATGTTAATAGTTAAATGAAACCTTGAAACGAAAATTAGTTATACATTTCGATGATGTTAATAGTTATATGAAACATTGTAACTAACTAAAATAAACGGTTTCACTTCAGTAAGATGTTTTGATCCAAAAAATGAAATTTTATTCTTTCCTATCAAGTTTTAACGTATTTCCTTGGAAATTCAGCACCTATTTTTTTTTAAATGATTAGATATAGAATCGTACGCATTAGGAATTTTAAATGAGTGTAGGGAATGAAGTTTTTCTTGAAATTATGTTATTTACTGAAATATAGGTATTCAAACACAGGTTTACAACCGCGGAAAGCCGTTTTGCGTGCAACTCTGGGGTTTACTATAGCAATTGTAAAGGATTAGAGTTGTGTGTTAGACTGTCTAGAAAGTCTCTGAATATCTAATTTATAGCTTGATAATCCAGAAACAATTATTGACAGCAACACACTTATTAGAAAATGAAGTAGTCGTTTTTAAAAATTGAAAATCTGAAATTGCTCAAATCCATTCATTAAGAAATAATGCGTGAATGAGCACTGTTATTAACTCGGATTTTACAGTAGTTTTCAGAAGGCCACCATAGTAACCGCTTAACAATTCATAAGAAATCCACCAAGTTACAAACTTGAACATCTGCTGTTGATGAACTAATCGAGTTACCGAATAATGAATTAAAAAATAAAAATGTGCACAATGACAGGAAATTTACTTCAAGAAAAAGATTTTTTTGTTAAAATCAAACTTGACTATTCTAATTTTAGATTTCAATAGTTTGGACTCTTTTCATAATCCTTGACCAATAATTCTGAAAATACTTCCTGTTCCTGACTGTACCCAAACCTATGGTGGATAGATAGTTAAACCAGTCGGATATTTCGGAATTACCCTTTGCACGCAAAAAATATATTAGTGTGAAATCCAATATTAACAACAATCCTATCCTGCACACACATGAAGAAAAATCTTACTGACTGTACCGGTATTCAGTGCCATAAAAAAAATGCTAAAACTAGCCCAGATAAAATTCCCTCAATGGCTTATACACCAAGTAATTAGTAATTTATTTAACACACAGTATTTTCAATACAATAATTTCGTGACAACACATTAACATAGACAGAAAACAGGCTACTGTGATGTGTTTTTAACGGATTTTCCCGGCACAGCGAGCAGTAGTTAATGAACAAATAGGCAAAAAAAATACATTTTTGTGCGGAGTGGGTAAATCTGCACAGTTAACATCAAAATATCTAATTTAGCATGCTAGAACACCATGAGCGTTATCAATGAAACCCCATGCTTTATTTCATTCACCATGTGGTGACAATACACATTGAAAAATAATCAGGAAATGCGAAGTTAGAACTTACCTTCATTGCCAGGAATTTGTATTTCATTCAAGCGTTGCGATTAACTTTGACAATATGAACCAAAAGTTGTCCTCTAGAATACACTGCACCTGTAGGAACTAACTTCATTACATTAATGTGAGCATTCACTTCCACCAATACAAGCTTCCGCCTAAGCACTTGATGACGGGACAACTTCGACTGACCAAAGATTGAAAGACAAGTGGATCCGCTGATCGCTCTACTCTGTAGCGCCAGCGAGACACTACGTGTCAAGCAATATTTAGGAGCTCTGTGATTGGTGGAAACCAAAAAGAGCATGGAAAGAAATCAAAACAATTAACTTGCATGAATGTAGCTCTATAAAGCGTCCATGCGTCATGAATTTCGTAGAGGACTGTTTTGTTCACATCATCAATGATGGTGATGGCAATAGTCAATGACAGTGTCGTGCAATAGTCCTTGTAAACATGTTTAACGTGTTTTGCCAAGTTAATGCAACCTTTATTCGAGCGTTCTGTGAACACACACACCCACCTTCCTCGTGTGCGGCGTTTCTGAGAAATTCGCTCTGCTCTTGCATCAGAGTTGCTACTACATAGTTTTTTCAAATAATCTGGAATGAAGTAAAATAATACGAACCTTTAATAGTTTTGAATTTCATTCACAATTTAACACATAAATCAGTGGATAATAAATAATTAATTGTAGTGTTAACAATTCATGCTTAACCGCGGGAAAAGTAGTATAGCGTACAATGAGAAGTTAGGTTAAAGCTGGAGAGAATCTTAGGGTTCTCATCTTCCATTGCACGATGATCGGGCAGCGCGGCTAGATAGCAGATAATATTATGTTTTAAATTTATATCCATGGCATTTCGTTATGATTACAGCATTATTATCATTCAATGGAACACAAAAATTGTGAGCAATTTCCTATTTTTGCTTGCTGATGAATATGGTGATAGCAAAGTAGAGAGATATTTTTTAAACATGTATCTTCCCTATTGTGTGAATTGTGCAGGCAATTCAATTCCTTATTTGCGTTGTGCGTTATTTTACATTGAGCTCAAAGAAGCAGTGGTGATTGGTAGCTAGTGAATTTTCGTACAATTATTCTTTCCTTGAGGGAAAATTATGATTCATGTTAACATTTGCAACCCTGTGAGGAACAGGTCTAAGGGGAGATGTAGGAAAAAATTTACGTTTTCTTGAATCAGTCCATACTCCGAGGAATCGAATTAGAACGAAGTTGTTTGAGATAGGCTTGAAAATGGGGAATTATTTATGAAAAACAGTACATTGAAGTACAGTAACTTCAAATTTAATACAGAAAATGGACGGAGATAGAACTTTCCTTTGAACCAATTCTTTGCAGAACTTTCGCACTCTTATCATCTTTGGAACTAGTATAGAGGCGTCCTTATCCGATGGTTTCCCCTTTCCTGACGTAATACAAAGTTTGTTGACCAACCGTAGATTTTTTAACGAAATGAAAAATACAAACAAAATGAAGAAATCATTTTAGTATTACTCGTAAACGAATGAGTACAAGCAGTTCATTTCTCAATAAATCTGTCAGCAATTCTGCACGCCATAGCCGTCTCAAATGATCTGATGATATTTAAAATGAATGTGAACATTTAACATAAACTTGGCTCAAAACCAATGCCGTTTTAAACTTAGTTTTTGGGTAAAATTTTAATTATACGATGATGGTATCCACTATGCTGAGGTTCCTTGTAGTTTAGGTTACATGCTATTAAATCATTTTCATTTATCAAAATAATGCCTCATGCTCAATACATACAAGTTATACCACGGAAAACGTGGAAATAATCTGCGCCAACACAAACCATGTGCGTGTAAGATACTTTATTCATCAGCTAAAAACCCAAATACACGTTCGAAATTTTTCGCGTTCCAGTGAAAATGAATGAAGTTGAAACACCTCCGTTCTTCATTTGCATTGATGCGTAGCATCTTCACAAAATTACTTGATTGAAAAAATCCATTCATGGAATTTTTTGAACTAAGCATGATTAGGTATCTGTGTAAAATTAAATTTGTATTATTTCGTTAAATTCATCAAAGCACTCTGCAGTGAACATTTTCTGGCAACAGAAGCGACAAGTGTGATTTAAGCTGTTGAACTTATATTAGCGATGATGAACAATTGAAGTCTGCAGTAAATAAGATTTTCAATTTCGACCCCTTGGTCATAATCTGCATTTTCTTAAAATCTCGTACGAACGTGCTACCTCCGGCTATTTGTATTAGGCGAAGACAGGGCGCGTTCCCTATGATGTTAGTGGATGCATGTGTCGCACATGATGTGATATAGAAGCGTTGTTTTTCCGCTTGTAATTGGTCCGCTGTACATAACTTTGTATTTAATTCACTGTAGTTTGATAAGCAGAACACAACTGTAAGATATTTTCAAGTGTTTCGGGCTTAAAACTGCAATTGCATTTAAAATGATAATATGTTCGATAATATGTTCTATACAAAAGTCATTCACAGTCAGAAAAACAATTCTTTGGATCAAACATCGGAATGCAAACGCAGCTCGTTCAAAATGATTATATGCATTATTTTATCAACATTGTCAATATTCTTCCATTTGTACAATTATTGTTTTTTCAACAAAAAATTAAAATGAGCACGCTTAATACGGGTGAAAAAGTCTACTCTGTCAATTCGGCGGTAAAAATGGCAAGAATTGAGTTACGAATTTTTAAAGTGTATTCGTTCATGCTACGTCGAAGACCTTTCTGCTGAAAATTTTTGCTCTGACGGATGATCTGATGATCGAAAACTGCGCAGTCGCTCATGGTTCTTAGCAGGGTCAATGCCCTGCAGATCAAAGCGAACAAACTCGATGGCTTTTATTTAATCTTTTATAATGTATTACCAGTCAAATTTGTGTGTAATATGTTTTATCAAAAGTTTACTAGTACGTGGAAGTTTCTTCCCTATTCTGATGACTGTGTGATAACGTCACTGTGAGTGAAAACATGAGTCATGCCCAGGAAAGGATTGACGTGTCTTTTGGCAGCTACTGGTCAAAAGATTCTGGTAGATGCTCAGGCCGATCGCGACAATCTCAGCTGCTCACATGTGCTTGATATCGCTAAGTGTAGTTCACGAGGCTTATGATTACAACGGCAGGGGCTGGCACAGAATTAGAACATTACGTGAAGACAGAAATTATGTTCGGATCGCTACACTAATCTTGCTGTGAGTCAATTTTAAGAAAGAAAGAAAGAAAGAAAAGAAAGAAAAACAGTTTATTTCCAATAGAGATGGTACAAAAGTACCATCATTGGTTTTTAAAATATCTTAAAGTTAATACACTTAGATGATACACACACACACGAGTATTGTAATACCCACGTCACTAGTCGAAAAATGATTGAGGACAATGTACTCCTAATCTTGCTTAAACTACATTTGATGATACATGTAATGAGAATTATAAGAGATAACACAACTTCATGACTTATGACAGTTTACATATACATGACATAAAACTTCGCGATCCTTGATGCCAGAAAATACTATGCGAATCGCTTGTTTCGGCCGATGTTCAAAAATGTTTTTTCTAGGAACGTAAAAACCCCTAAATAAATGACAAGATTGAACCAATTATAAAAGGAATCGTTCACTTCACACATATTTTATTCAAAAGGTAACATATGTTCCATTGCCAACTCATCACGCAACCATGTCCATAATTTAAATTAACCAAGCACAGCTGCACTTATTTTAATAGTCATCGCTTGCTACATTTTTCGAAATTTGAATCTTCTTCTTCTTCTTTATCGGGGATCCAGAAAGATCTTGAAAGTCGTTGGACTTCTTCAGCAGAAATCCGTGTAACCTGACAGCTTGTACTTCAGCAGCATCAGCAGAGTTTAGCAAATCCCCCAATACTGCAACACTTTTCTCTTGAGTCCTCAATATTGCTGGACCTCTCAAGCTGCAGTCTGCAGGAGCTGACAGCTTATTGTTTCAAGATAATTTTGTTAGACACAGATGTTACACGGTCAAATTCAAGACATTTATAGTAGCTTACATCTATTACTGGCACCAAGGAAGTTCACCAAGGAGCGGAGAACTGCAAACTGTACACGGGATTGATGTTCACCAAAAACGAAGACATTTTTCAGATTCAGTTCAAGATTAAATTTTTCCAATGGTAGACATAAATGTAGTCTGACAACCTCATATGGTGGACAGCTGAGCAAAAAGTGCTCAATTGTCTCTGGGACACCACACTCAGGGCAGAGAGGGCTTTGACGCAAATTAAATCTACTCAAATGAGAAAAAACACCAACATGACCAATTCTAAATCTGCTAATAATACACTGAAATTGTCTTGAAATGGCACCACTCAACCTAAACTTTGGTCTGCTACACAACTCAAACATGAATCTCCCCTTCCCAGATCTGCCCACTTGATTACCCCAACACTCACTCCAGTAGTCCAACATTTTGTTTTTCAGTTTATTAACTTGCTCCTCATAACTAAGATACGTGAGTACTGATTTTAGAATTTTGGTGACCCATTTTTGCGCACCGGTCCACTATCTCATTTCCCATTGTGCCTGAATGAGCAGGGATCCACTGTAACTGAATCCTGTTATTCACTGCATATAATTTGTGGCAAAGGATCCAAAGGTATTAACAGAAATTATGTCTGAAATTAGGTAAAAATACAAACAAAATTTGAAACTCTGAAACTAAACACATAGTAAAAAAAAGCTTAGCTGATTTTTTTAATTTCTTATAGTATTTTTTACAACTCAATTTTGATTGCAGTCTCTAACAGCCAATTAATGCGGGTCAAGTAAGGCTCAAAATGCTTTGGCCACAAAAATTTTCCCTTTATCAGACTCTCATTTTTATTTGAATAATTTGAAGTCTATGCACATCAAATAGAAAACCTTAATGCAATTCATAAGCGTTTTTCACTCGCAGCGCATTTTTGGTAACTGGTAATTAATACCTTACATGCAGTGAATGAAATCGCTGCTAGGTACCTGTCAGCAATCATGTAATAGCACATTGTTTTCACATGCATTACTTGTAATCAGGGCAATTGTAAACGCAGTCAGGAACATACTGCTTGTGTGTGCTCGCATTAAATTAAATAAAATGCTAGGCAGGAATGATTTTTAAATTACGCCTGACAATAGATGGTTCGAGTGGAAATTAACTCCATCAATATCTACGAGTAGTACACAAAAATTTGAACTCACTTCCATGGTCAATACACGTCTGCAGCTCACAGGGCTTCGAATGGAAAAAGAAACAGCTAGGCCAATAAGTATTCTACCTGACATCTGATTTTCATAAATTTGCAGTCGCTGTTGAAATTTCAATATCTAGTAGAAAATGTTATTGTGAAGTTTTAAGCAATAATTTATTTCAGTTAAAACGCGCTTTTCACAAGTTTTAAGCTCGACCAATTAATTTCTGGTATATTTTCCAAGCTGGGATCGAGTCGCATCTGTTCATCCAGTCTTACGCACTCTGCATTCCAATAAATGGTGCACGTCCTCTCTTATTAGTTTTCAAACCACTTAAAAAATTTTTTTTAATGACAACGCTTGTTGGTCCCGCCTGGGTTACGCTGCTTAGTCTCGAACTTCGGAGTTGTCATTGAGAAGAACACGCATGGAGACAGTGCTTGCCACCTCGAGAACGTAAAAACAAATTTATCAATCGACCAAAATCAAGGCCTTTGTTCTGGGATAGCTGTAAATTAATAACAACCCATGAATTTTCATGACATCTCACATGCTCTCAACATGATTTGAAACGATGTCAAGACAGTTTTCGAACATTTTAGAGACTGAGAAGGGGCAAATCACAGTATTTTCAATAATGTATTAATTAAGTAATGATTCAAAAGTTTAGTTCATTTAGGAACAAACCATCTTCAAGACTGCTTACCGACTGTCTAATAGTGTGTCAAGTAACTATCAAGTGTATCACAACATTCCTATTATTATAGGAGTTCGTTCATAGCTTAGTTCCAAACACAAAGTTGTTTACAACGCTAAGCGAGAGGAAGGAACAATCCATATTGGACAGATACTTGGGGAATCTACACACAGGGTGTGCTCCCACACTGGACATCCTTTTGTAGTAACACGAGCGTTTTCCAACGCAGGTCACCCAGGGCATTGGAACAGCAAGTCAGGAATAAAGTTCTAACGCTACAAAAGTTGAAGAAGAGAACATTTAGCTCTGGAGAAAGGGATAACAGTGAGCATAAAAAAGATGGTAGTGATAAATTAAACAAACATACTTCAACAAAAGAAGTAAGTACCTTTAATTAACTCGGGCACTCGCGTTTCACAACTGGGAGCGCCACTCATCAGGAATGCAATACTTGGTTCTCCCATAGTTTATGTCTCACATTAAATATACTCGCTGAGTGTGAAACCTTTCCATTATTTTTTCACTGTGTACAATAATTCTGACAGTAATTTGGATATATTCCATGTTTGTCAACAAATTAAACACAATCTTTTTCTTGGTAACCAATCATAGCTGAGATACGAGTGCAGCAGGACGCCGAACGAATTTGGACCACTCGGAACGATTGGTGCGGGCTACGCGCCCACCAATATTCATTGTCGATTCTCGGATTATCTGAGTTCGGTTGAGCCGACAGTGACTTTAAGCAGCGTTTCCCCGTTTTTACTGAAGCTAATACGTGTGCAATGAGCGTGAAAGCTTTAATTGGTGCTGAGATGTCAGTGATGTTTGAATTGCGCATAGAATTAAAGATAAAAGTGAGCATGAGTACCATTTAACCGAGCTAAGAATGAATTAGATGTGAGATTTGTTCGCTTGGACAAAGTACACCTCATAAATCTGTAAGTTTATGCACGTAAATATAACATTGTGACAGAGCTCCCATGGAAGGTAAAATTAATGACTAAACGCACACAAGTATGTGCACTTTCGTTCAACCAAATTTATCGTTGTAGAGGTCCCTCGCGATTAAGCGAGCCTAAGAAACCACAGATTTCTAATGACAATAAAAGGCACAAGTGCAAACGTGTAAATAAGCATGGAATCGAATGTGACCGTATCTTTTGATTCTTATTCCACTCCGGTGGCTGTGCGTTACGTCTCTAACGGCATGAAACTTGGAACGCTTCTCGAGAGTGAAGCAAGTTATTCGTTCCAGTTGCCACTATATATTCCATTTTATTCTAAATAGAGATTAATGCGGTGGCATTGGAGTGATGTGGAGTTTAACTAGCGTCCAAAATGTATCAATTTGTCCACAAATGCTTTACTTCTTTTGAAATTATTCAAAATTATGCTTATAAAGACTCTTGTTGAACATGACACATAAATATATCTTAAGAATATTTTACTTTTGACGACTAACAAACAAAAGAGGCGAGCAATTCCAAACCGTAAGCCGTTAATGAATGAATGCGTTACAAGTTTAAAATAGCACTTTTCAAGTCCACAGGAGAACTTAAGCATTTATTTATAACGAACATTGAGTAGGAATTATTTAATTGCAAAAGGCAAGCTACAAAATTTTTCAGTAATGGTGTAAACTCATACGAACACATTTAAATAATTCTTAATCGGCCACCACCAAGTTTTGTAATCTTTCGAGTTATACTCAATCTGGCATTAGTTCTCTCATAAAAAGAATAATAATGAAAATAAAATCAAGTACAACAATTCTATCGAAGCATACCTAATAATATCGATCCTCAAACTATTCTAAAAAAGGTCCCATGACAAATTAAACAATAACTGGATTAAAAACGAAAATCACTATTACTAGCGCCAAGAAAATGAAAATACACTGTTGGAAAATTTATCGGATTTGAATTTATGTAGTTCATTTTCAAAATTAAATGTGAAATGTTGTGTTCAGTTTTTAATGTCGTATTTAGATTTACAGTTAAGTTGTGTTCAGGCTCCGGTAGCTTCTACACATGGGTAGGAGGGGCTTCGACCGGCTTTACCCGTCAGTTGTTTTTGATCTACCTTCGAAACTTACTAAGGATACAAGTTCCTGTTTAGCGTTTCGCAGCTACGCGTCGCCTTCGACGCTGAGTTTGGTGCTGAGGTTGCATCCCGCTGGCATGGGGCGAGTCTAGGCGTCCCCTGCGTAAATTCCCTATCCACTCCTCATCTCCTCTTCGTCAGTTCCTTTGGTGCTATATCTCTATTCTAAATTAGTGTGTGTGTGTGTGTTTGTGTGAGCGTGTACGTGATTAATACCAAGCGTTACAACCCAGAGTTGCACCATACGCTCAAGTGTGTTTTTTAATTAACAAATTCGTTTAGGTAATCGGAAATAAAACGAAATTAATGAAAAGAAATTATTCAATTATGGTGGGATTTTTCAGTTGTAACTAACGGTGTGATTTGTTTTTCGCAGTATTCTCAAATCATTTTGCCGCAGTTTGTCTACCGTGGTTTCAATTTTGTCGCACCACTTCAGCGGCTGTGCTTGGAGGCGATCGTGTAGGTAATTTTCCTTAACTTTGACCTCGCTTAATCCTTAAATATGACTATATTCATTCATTTGAGCTCATGTGATATTGACTGTTTTCCTTAAATTCTACCGTTATTTCCCAGCTGACGTTCACAGAGATTGGACGTTTGTGAGCCAGAGTTTTGATCTGGCTGGGGACGCTGAAATCCCAATGTTCTCGTAAAACTACTGTCGGACGCTGCCAACCAGCGACCTGCCAAGCGTACCTGCTTCCCTCGATCGGATCAACTGCGAACGCAGAGCTTTTACCATTTTAACAAGAATTTGAAAGGATTTTAAGCTAATAAAATTTCAGATTACTAAAATAAAATGAAAGATCGCCGTTGCGATACTTTAATGCACACTTACTGTCAGTTACATTTGAACTCTTTCGACGTTATCAAAGAGTTTTTTAACTTCTAATCTGTCCGTGCTTTAATAGACTTATTCTGAAATGTCTGGTATACGTAGACTTATTATTCACTCGTATATCCACGGTTTAACAATAACATAGAAAAAAATTTGAATAAATTCTTGTGTATGCCTTCTCCTTGAATAATAGTGTGAGAATTCAGAAAATTTCCCGCAATACAATGCTCATACAAATAATTCATTTGAGACTCTGAAAACATAAATTGTATGATTTTTGTCAGTCATCCCTAAGTAATTTCATGTACAAAACTTTGACTAACGATGGCGAGAAAAATCTCAAACAATTCTTATGCGCACAAATTGACATTTTTTACCATTTTGCTAGAAAAATGTGGAATCAATTTCATACTACCATTTAAGAGAACAATCTCAACACAATTTAACCAAAACTTGTAACTCGCTTCTTGCTAAAATCAGCGATAAAAAATCCTATAACGCACTCAAAATTAATAACGAATCTATTCTCTAATCTAAGTATTAATGATGAACAGGCAAATCAATCGTCTTGGGAGGATTTAAAATATCAAGATAATTTACTCAAAAATTTCACCGATTTATTTTTCATAAATAATATGCGTCGTTCATATTTCAATCATTTTTTCATGGGTCTTCTGTCCCGCCGCCCGTCCATGCGGCGTAACTTTCCGAATTAACGGACACTGAAGACACAGACTTACCTAACACCCATAGTGGGGTCAGGGAACGCTGTAATTTAAGACAATTTTAATGACAAGCGGAACAAGGGAAAAGAGGCTCACCTGAAGATCTTCGAAGATAATATTCAGGCGAATACGTCTCCAATTTAGCCGGCGGTCAAGGACACTAAGTCCCGGAAGCAGGGGTCGATTGAGGCCAGAGCCCGCATACTGGCGCATAGTACACATTAGCTGCACTCGCGGAGACGACCAAGTTGAATCTGAGCTGGCAACAAGCTGCGGCCACCTCTATAGTTTGCTCGAAACCGTTGCTATGGCTTCGGACTCGTGCAAGAAGATCAGACGAACGATTTAGTTATGTTC
Organism: Platorchestia sp. MABIK; assembly: GCA_014220935.1. Lineage (NCBI taxonomy): Eukaryota > Metazoa > Arthropoda > Malacostraca > Amphipoda > Talitridae > Platorchestia > Platorchestia sp. MABIK. The sequence goes on from JACJUY010007851.1 coordinate 36,932, forward strand.
ACTGATATTAGTCGCCAAAGAAGTGAAGCACCCCCGCCATCGCTCCGCTTTGTCATAAATTGCCAGCGTAATTACCTTTTAGGCTTGTTTAAATTAATTAAAGCCTTTGTCCTTTATTGCGCAAGGTATTGACTGTCTTGCGCAGGACTTCAGCAACGAGCGATGGCTGGATTTGCGACACAATCCCGGCAAGAGAAAAAACGGAGTTTTCGAAAGAAACTTCCGTTACACATAAACATTTACACATTAAAGTTACCTTCCAGCGGAAACATGGAAAGTACATTCACAATATTTATGCGCATATACATTTAAATAGCAAACAAACAGAAAAGGAAACTATAAGTGACCTTTTTTAATCAAACGGGCCAGCTTGCTATGTTGCTGGCGCGCTGCCTGCCTTTTAGGGCGGGCAGCTGACGCAACTTCGGGTTCCTCGGAACTGTCCAAGGAGTCCGATTCAGAAGAGTAATGCTGACTTCCAGGGCGCTCAAGAGAAAGAGAACTACCCTCAAGAGAAAAGGAACTCTCGGGAGGCTCGAGATGAGGATGCAACTCCTCACTCGAGCTCCCCTCTGCGCTTTCCCGCCCCTCCTCTGAAGCAGTATCAGAAGCAGCTAACTCCAGAGGGTATACAAGAGAAATTTTAACGGCAGTTTCAGAGTTATCAGCTTTGACTATTCTAACAACTCGGACCTTGCCATCGCGTCCAGGAAGCACCCACGTCAAGTTCGCACATTTTCATGTACGTGTGTTGCAGCGTCCGTGTGCGTGAAGGATGCGTCTTGCCCACTGGTCCATAGTTTATCTCATTGCCAGAAGTCGCTGTATCGTCTATAACACGTTGCGAGATGTCGCAAATGCAGTTAGATTATGCACTTACCTGCATCGAACATCGTACAGGTCGCTTGCTTACTTCTACTCATTCTAGCATAAAAGAACATTGTAGTATTGGTTCCTGTGAACAGATTATTAATATTAGCAAATTTCAAATATTAGATACCTGTACTGCCAATTTAGACCTACGTATTTTAGAGTCATTATTCATTCATACACTCAAACCTTCTCCCAATGAAATGCAGAGTGCATACCCTCTAAAAATAATCAACCGATAAATTATTATTATTATAAATATTTTTTCGTGCTTATATTCTACGCTTCTGT
>JACJUY010007852.1:0-11502 GCA_014220935.1 Platorchestia sp. MABIK
TGGGCTGTGTGGGCTGTGTGGCCTGAGGGGGCTGAGGGGGCTGAGGGGGCTGAGTGGCCTGAGTGGGCTGTGTGGCCTGTGTGGGCTGTGTGGGCTGTGTGAAGACACAAATGTAGCATGAGTTAGTTTCAACAAAACCCGGTGTACTCACAAGTCAACTGAAAATTTTCATAAGCCAAGCAGAGAAAAATGAATTTGAGAATAAAATGCTGCTAAATATATGGCTTTTCTAACTCATTCACTGTCTCATTTTTCCACGTTAACACGCGTAGCTTTAGTTTAAAATTCTGAGTGCGATTTATGCGCGTAGGACGTGTAAGCAGACGATACCGATACAGGGGCTCGAAACTTCCAGGCGGGAAAGATGTTTTTCTTCCACCAACACACAACAGAGCTTTAAGCATCTTCAGGTCTAAAGTTCGCGTATTGCCTACAGCGTGACCTCAGGAACGAGAGAACTGAGACGCATCTCTTACAGTTAGTAATGCAGCACACAGTTTTCAGATACGTGGGAGAATAATATTACAGGGATCGTTTGCTTGAATAGTAAAAGGGGCTTTTGCGTATGTGAAGCTAGTGCGTTGGTATAAAAAAGCTCTCAAAAAAATCCCCAGCAGACCGATTTGACCGGCTGGCAACGATTAGACTCTGAGGAGTACACTTCCCTGCGCGAGGCCATTTCAGCCGTCCGTTTGTTGAGCAGCAATATTTTTTCAAGCCTTCAATATCTTTCAGAGTCCTATACATTTCTGACGAGTTGTTAAACAAACATCTCGAAGCTATCGAACTTCAGTGGACGGTCGCTGACGTCTGAAGAGAGTAGAACATAATGACAAATCCTTTCTCGTTGCGAGGCAAATATAGTAAAATAGTGGGCGATTTTTTCTGTCATTTAACTCGTATAATGACAGCGCGCATTAGTAAGCAAACAGTTCAGTTGAAAAAGGATATATTTCTCTAAATGTTCTCTTTACCAGACGACGTTTCTACCATTAACTGACGAATCTTAAGACTCCGAATGCTAAAATTGTAATCCTACTCAGAGAACTTGGTAGCTTTTTCATCAATGAATCTAATTACTTTAGCATTCTTTTCACCAGACGTCGTTATACCATGAACTGATGAATATTAGGACTCCATAATATCCTGACGCGCAAGCCGCAAATTGAGCACGCCAGCACTACTTGCGACGGGCGTCAGGGGACACCGAAATAAGCAGTCAGAAAATAATACGCACGGGAGTTCAATCTGAAAAGTTAGACAAGAGAAGACGGTAGGTCGCTGGCCTGCCAAAAATGCGGAACAATGCCATCCGGGGCAAAGTCGAAACCTTTTCCTGAACTCAAAGGGACATCTTTTTTCTTGGGGAGAAGCTCAGCTTCAATCAGCAGAGTTGCAGCGAAGCGAATGCAAGATCGATGCGAGCGCTCCTGGAACTCCGGTCGTCCAGTGCAAGTGAGATTTTCTAAAGCCCAGCTGCAAGCCGCACAGTCTTTAAATAGAATCTTCTTGCTGTACTTTATCATCATTATCATTATTATTTTCTCTACTCTATAAATAGTATTTCATTTATTTCACGCTCGTTAAAGGGTACGAATGATGAGCTCGAAGTTGAAGAAACATGAAGTTTTTGCGGATTATTTTTTCCAGGAGACGTGAGATGTGAAGATCAGCTTTATCGAAGGCAGAAAGAAGGCATGCCCTAAGCGGTGCTTGGGTTTATTTTAATTAATTAGGAACTACTTTTCATAAATATCTTGATTTGTCCCAACGAAAACTCAAGCTAAAATTAAAAACTCCAATTTGGTCATTGAGATCGTACCTTAAATGGAAGCCACCTCGATCAGTTGTCACGAGTGAATCAACTCAAAAACTTTACTCAATGAGACCTACTATGTGCGTACGTACGGTAGAGGATTTCAACTTTTTTTTAAAGAAAAGCTAATTCGCAAATTGTGCTAGGCGACCACGTGGAATAGATAAAGTGAGCCCACCAAAAAAAGTAAGGCGCAAGAGAAGGGGGAGCGCAGCTAGGCTTCAAACAAACAGAACACGACACCTGGACTATTGAGAATGTCATTACTACCGACATTAGATTAGACGAAATATTAGTTTACGTCTCCCTAACTACAATTGTGTCTCAAAGAGAGGATGGAGTAAAGCACCATTTAGAATGCAATTAAGGGGACGGGGAATCTACACACAAGGTGTGCTTCTACACAAGATCCATTGACAATAAAAACAAGTCATTAAACAACATAGATGTTGAATAAGTGCTGAAAAACAGGCGAGCACGGAACCGAAAAAAGATGGCCTGTAAAAAGAATACAAAAAAAGTATATTCGAACAAAAGTAAAACCTACCTAACCCTCAGTTCAGAATCTTTGTTTTTCTCTCTAGGCTTGCTAATTTCCATGGATACAAGAGTTGTATTCCTCTGAGAAAAGTCACAACTGCTCCCGGAGTCTTTGGCTTCAGTACAAATTTCTCAGAATTTGGTAACGAGATCGAGGATGAAGTGTACTAAGTGAGTGTGAAGTACGAAGGAGTTAACCCAATCGTCCTCGTCTCGCATGTTGCGTGTAACTTGTAAGGCTTTCAGAAACGTTTCCCTTCGCTGAAGTTTGAATGAACCGAAATGCTTGCTTTGGCGGCCGCAGTTAACCTAAACCTTAGCTAGTGGCATGCACTTGTTGAGGCGCTACTTTCCATTTCCTTTTAATGCAGTGTTATCAGAGTTAACTCCGTCGGTCATGAAATTCAATAAGCGAGTAACGGCAGCCAATAAGAATAATAGAAATCCTCGAGGTTCTATAGAAGCTCCACAGGATGTGTTAGAAGTCACTGCAGCAATCGGTGCCTATCAGAAAATTTTTTCAAAAAATTCACTATGAAAGTCTTAAGGAACGAATTCGCTGATGTATCGCTCTGGGTAATGAATAGTTAGTATTGTTTACAACTATCCAAACAAATGAGACCACTACCACACTAACAGAAAAGTACAAACAACGAAAAACTGTTAGAGCAAATGCACTATCCTCCCAAGTTGTTCCGATTATTCTGTGAAAATGATTACTCAGTTCACAAAACCATAATATTTAACCCATCACGCACCCAGCAAAAGCGTGAAGGCATGCTCCCAACAGCTGGTCACCGTTGTTTTGATTTCTCAACTTCTCAGCCAAAACTGAAAGCATTTTTAATTAATTTAGGTAACGGTTCGCTAAATAATTCAGAGATCCTCTCATAATTTCCAATATTTCCCAACGCAACCCTAGGTACTTCAACTGTGTCGCCGAAACTGTGGGGACGAAGATTCGTTGGGAAACTGCAGGTGACAATTCGTTGGGAAACTAGTCACGAAGATTCGTTGGGTAACTGTATTCGCACGAAAGCTGTAGGCACAACACGAGGGCTAGGTCGTCGGCAGGTCATTGTTCTGTTTGGACGCACAGATTATGCGGGCCGGGCGGCGCGCGCAACCATTACAGAGCTGCGGTTAGTTCACCGGAACGGAGCATTAGTTGCTGTCAGATGCAAGGGCGGCGATATCGCACACGTGCGTGGGGACAGGCATCACAGAGAGCCCCCAGTTTCTAACTGAATACTGCGTTATCGCCGCCCTTCTAAACTGGTTATCGCCGCGCTCCGATACCTCTTATCGCAGAGCTCCGATATCGCTTATCGTAAGGAACCACTTTACAGAGAAAAATGAGGGCCAGTCCCGTGTCAAACAGCCCATTAAAATTGCGTCCTCTTACACTTCACGTAAATTTCATGATGTCGCGTTGAAATGAGTTCTTGTGTTTCTTATGAGATTATCGATGAATGGCATTTTGTTCACTTTTATAGGATAAAGACTTCCGTTGCTATCGCATTTGAAAATAATTAGATTGAGTGTAATGAAATAAGTCACTAAATTGGCCCTAAAGTTTCTGTGCGTAGTAGCGGTAAATTGCTTGTATTAACGAGTTGTTCATTGCATGCAGGGACCTTTATGTTGAGCCACCATGGATTACTGAGATTACAGCATCTGCTGCATACATCACGTGATGTTCTTTTCCGACACTGTGCAATAAACCAACTAACCATCATTAACCAAGATCAATAAATTAACCATCATTAACTAAGCACAATAAACTAACTAACCATCATTAACTAAGCACAATAAACTAACTAACCATAATTGACTAAGATCGACAAACTAACTAACCATCATTAACTAAGCTCAATAAACTAACTAACCATCATTAACTAAGCACAATGAACTAACTTAGGATCAATTAAATACAACTCAAAAACTAAACATTATTGAATTAATTTCCTCACCCAAAAGGACGAGCAAATTTAAAATCACAAGCCCCACCGTTTCTGAGAGCCTAGTATTTTTCACCACAGAAAATAGAAAAAAACATTCAACGTCAAACGAGCAGTGAACTGAAGTGAATCAAAACACATCGATACGGCAATACAAGTCACACTGAAATCATCGGATCATCGTTGCCCAAAGTATCCCCTCACGGTATCGGCACCATGCATAGAACAGCGTAATGGATGGCCTAATGATCCGAGCTCGCACGCTATGCAAACCGCGCTGCCTTTCCTGGCAAAAATGATCAAATTTGCCTATTTCTCCAATGAAATTGGGCTTTGAAAAGTTTCCCAGCACTAGGGAACTCTCACTGTGGGTGGTGGATATGGTAACATTTTATTTTTAAACGCAGAATTTGGAAAGCTTGGCTCGAAAAAACCAATCTGGAAAATTTTGGCCACGCCGCAGAACCTGAAATGTTGTTGTCCGCTTGTGAGTTCCCGTTATCGAACCTTAAATGTTGGTATTCTGCGACGTCCTTGCATGCATATTTGAGTTCAACGCTAATAGCTTTATCTTTAATCGATTGCTGTACTTCAGAGAAGCGTCCGGAGCACATAAGGACGCTTGGAATTCCTGCTGTTATTACGCACGCTGAACCTTCATGAGGTGGAAGCGTTTGTTTTTGAGCCATGTACCCGAAAATGTTTCATTTAACCTATCGATTGCTGCATTTCGGAGAAGTGTCCGAAGCACGTAAAGACGCTTTAAACTTCTGCTGTCAATCTACACGCTGACCCTTCATGTGATGGAAGTGTTTGTTTTTTAACTTTGTACCCGTGGATTAGAAAATGTTTTGTCTTACCTATAAAATTACATCAGTTTGTATCAGCTTATGGGAACAGCGAGTACGTAAAAGGACGTTTGTTCTGATATGCTATGAAAAATTTCCTTTGTTCTTTGTGTCTTATGATTACGTTTTATTTAAACTTAAATTTAAAATGACCGGTAAAATTTAATTTAAATGGATTTTTCCTCATTATGTGCTAAAAGAAACCACGGTTTTCCTAAATTAATTTAAGGATGATTTCAGTAAACATATAATAGAATTTAAATACAAAACTGAAGCTAAATGAAAACGAAAACTATTCAGTATAAAACATACAATAAATTGTAGGTTTTCAGACGCAGTAAAAGTGTGAAAAAACTGAAGGCTTTACCAACTAATCTAAGCAAAAATTTGCTAAATTTCCCTCATTAACTTCTAATATTTTCCAACGCCTCCTTTCGTTTCCTCTAACATTTTCCGTGCCGAGCAATACTATGCTTGCTACACCCCTCATGGTACACATGACAGTGTGCTGCGTTTAGCGCTATTTCGTTAGCATTTTTCTACTCATATGACCTTTATCACAACCACCATCAGACTTACTCTGACATCAGGCAGCGACCGACATCAGAATGAGGAAGGAGCTGCCACTCGGCAGTGAACAACTAAGAGCACACTAGGGAATAAATTTAACAAGAAATACCACATATTGAGGTTATTTTCAAAAGCGGACCGAAAAGTCCACCGGGGCTTATGAGGGTTACTACACATAATACACGCTCACACAAATATCCCATAACACAATATCCCACACCACAAATACTACACAAATCCCACAACACAAATATCACACTACACAGTTACCACATAATATCCCACAACACAAATATCACACTACACAGTTATCACATAATATCCCACAACACAAATATCACACTACACAGTTATCACATAATATCCCACAACACAAATATCACACTACACAGTTATCACATAATATCCCACAACACAAATGTCACACAATATCCCACAACACAAATGTCCCAGAACACAAATATTACACAACATCACACAACACAATTATCACACAATATCCCACAACACAAACATCCCACAACACAAATATCACACAACATCACACAACACAAACATCACGCAAAGCTCTCACACGGAAGGACACAAACCGTCACAAGACGCTAAAGCGGCACGGTGAGATCCATAAATTTGATCCCCTTCCTGAGGCACAATTCGGTTTGATTTATAATTCCAGGCTAGTATGCATGTCATGCCTTTAATNCTGTTGTGTTGAATTAATATACCTACACAACACTGTTGTGTGAAATTAATGTCTCCACAGCACTGCTCTCGCATCCTACATTCCAATCCTCAAACATTTCTACATCAGAATCGTAATGCTGACATTCACAGTAGTGGAATTTTCGAGACTCGTATTCGTCGGCAAATTTACCCTATCTTAACAACTCCGAAACTTCCTTTCAATTGCATTTGTTTCAGCAAATTTTGAATGAATCTGAGCAGTTGCTTAATGTGATTGAATTTTTCTGAACTAGCGCGGAAATACAACAAATATTTTATTTCTGAAGCGCCATCACAAAGATATGACTATTTTCAACGAAGAGAATACGATCATGCTGTGGTGCACGAAAATAAATGTAATTACAAGAGAAGTGTCAATGGTCGTACAACAATAGAAAATAACTTTTGAACAAACCACAGCAGTGAAGCAAATTTACGTCACAAAAATTGCACACCGAAACCCAAGCCGCGTATATCATGTGAACTTCCTGTTGCCAATATACCCAATACTTAGTGTGGACCGCTCCTACATTTGAACGTTCTGTCTAACTCTCAAGTCAGCGTAAAAAAACCCTTGCCATGTTCACAGCTGAAACACAAGATGAGTAAATAGAGTGAATATTCCTCTAATTCATCTAGCTTTCATTGCCTCGTGTACAATGCATCCAAAAAACTGTCCATCACACATCAATGGCAATAATATGAGGATAAAACTCCCCCCCGCATCACATGGCAATAATTTAAGGCGGAAGGACAGCTCCCATTGCTACTGGAACTCGATGGCCTGAGTAATACTTCGGCTGGAGGGCGATTAATTCCTGCCCTGACAAGAGAAAGGAGACACACGCACACCTAAACACCCAAAACAAGGCGGCGAAACATGACATCCACATGCCACCCTCACAAACGTTGCTCTCACACGTCACGAGGGACGCCGGAACATACGAGCTTGTAAGAGTCAGGCAGGTATTGTGAGGCCTGAATTGTGGTGTGAGGCCTCCTGAATTGTGGTATGAGGCTTGAATTGTGGTGCAAGAGGCCTCCTGAAGAGCCTGCGCCTATTGGCTGCTCGATCACTTCTTCCGCTGTCTCGTGGAGGTCGTAAATTGTTCATATCTCAGAGATTCGGCGGCGCAGCTATTGCGAATCAAGCCTTTATTCATGACTACGCGCTTTTCAAGAGACGCCGTCGCTAACAATGCCTGTAGGACAGCCCGCTCGTTTTGTGTCGTACTGATGCTGTACGCCGCTCTACGCGATTCGGATATTTCTGGTGAAAGGAATATTATTCTCCTTGTTTCAAGTTTGCGAAATCACGGGAATGTTTCTCTGTTTCAAATGATGCTCCTCGAAACCGCATTGTGAAAGCGAAACTTTTTTTTGTTTCAGATTTGCTGCTCGAAATCAAAAGAATGTTTCCTTGTGAAAGGGAAATTATTCTCCTCGTTTCGAATGTTGCCGCTCGAAATCACAGATTCTTCAGCACGAAATTTGGTCGATGGATGAAAATTGCTGTCTCACGTAGGTGAAATGTTTAAAATTACGTCTCTCCTACATGTAGACTTGGTAATCATTGCCTCATTGCAGCGGCGAAAAAATACGACTCACAAGCACTTGAGGGCCAAATCAAGAGCGGTATCGAGAAACCGTCCGTAACTCTATACTATAACAAAAGCCGCGTCCGTCACACCCACCAGCCTGCAGTGTGTGATGAGCGTATCTGTGATACAAGCTTCATCAACTCCACAATTTCCAGTGCATTAATCCATCACATTCGAGTAGGAATGAATATCACGTGAATTCTTAGGAAATAGGCGCGTGTATCAATTGATTCGTCGAACATTATTATGCATTTTTGACGGGCCGTGGGCCCTCGTTCTTCATAAAACGGGCTCAGATCGGACCCTGCCCTGGAAATGCGGAAAAATAACGGAAAAGAACATCTACAACTCTAGGCGCTGTCACCTATGACGCGTATTAACGATTTCGCACTGAGCTGACGTTGGCAAACTTCGAACGGAGAATAAATTCGGAGTAGAAAACAGCTAAAGCCATCGCGGAAATTTCATAGTTCATGATACGGTGCGAGATACATTGAAGTACGATTGAAATAAATTCACAATTCCCAAAAAAATAAATGAAGCACATTTAAGTTAAATAATCTTCCTTATTGCAGGGTCGGGAATAGATTTGTCGTTTTCTAAGATGATCGTGCCCCTTAACGATCGTTTGTACACGCAGGTGTTCAAAATACAAGGAAACATTACTGTAATCATGAGTGATAACCATATTTTATTCAGGAAGATATTAAGTAACATCAATTTTTCTTAAACAATTTCTATTTCTCGAGCCGCAACTGAAAAGGTAGATCAAAAAGAATTAAAAATCAATCACGCAATTTGATCACATGTTATTAAAAGAAAAATTACGTTTTTCAATAAGAAAAATGCTATAAATTTTAACGAATTACTTCTCATTTTTAAATAAATTATTTTAATATTTGTGACAGCTAATTTAGAAATTCGTAATTACAAAATATCTCTGATTACCGCATGGGTTTTGACGCATTTTGATGCGAAGTACAAAGTGAATTGAACCTCGAAAATCAGAATGCACTGCAAAAAAAATTCTAGCAATCAGAACGTGAACAGATCGTCTAATAATCGACGTCGACGTCGTTGCTATTAAAGCAACGATTTATTCTTGGGAATTGAAAACATTCACGAAGAAACATAATTCCTAGAACACTTTACTCCCTACAACCTACATGGTATCGTGCATGCCTTCTCAAACTCGACCCAGAAACTTAATTTTTTAAAATTTTAGTTCCTTGCAACCCACATGGTATCGCTCACGCTTTCCTAACCTAGACCAAAAGACTTCATTTTCCAAAATTATTCACTCAGTTATGAAGAGAATAAACCTCAACGTAGAGACTAAGTTCGATAAGCTCAGCTTTCAACACTGAAGAAGGCAGCAGGCTTTCGGGTGCCAGCGAACGAAGGGAGGACCGAGGTTTGGGCAGACTGCAAGGCGTTATCTGCTGTACTTGACTGATCGTAACTCGCTATCTATTTTCTATAAAAGTCAGAGGCGGGCCATCAGAAAACTAGCGACTCACGACCGCCCTTCAATGGCGGCTGATAAACAACATAAATTAGAACTGAGCACGCGAGACTCCATCCACTCGCCCCAACTTTGGGAAGGATATAGAAATGTGGAGAGCGTTAGTTTGACGAAGATGGGACCATTCGTGCGTTAGTGTGACGAACACGGGACCACTGTGCGTGAGCGGGCAAGTTTCGTGCTCACGTTACATGTTAATGTACAAATGATGATAAAGGAATATGTGTGCTTATGACGTGCTGTTAACATTTGAAGATGTTTCACGCACAAGCTTTNGCGTGCGCTTGGGGGTCGATTGCTTTTATCAATAGTGGCGTTTCAATGAAGGTGGATACTAATTCACATACTACTATTTATTACTATTCTATGGCTTTCTTGTACAATTGTTGCCGGCATTATCCATGCTCATCAACACGTTGCTGCACATACGGGCACTCCTGCTACGGAAACCTTGCTTTTGAAGGAGTCGTAAGAAAGGTATTTTCATTTATGCATGGTAATAAATAAGAGATGATCATAGGTAATGAGAATTTATGTATTCGCGCCCAAAAATAGACTGAGAAGTATTTGAAACCATCACAACGATGGTGACTGGACAGCGTAACTGGTTGTAGACATTACGTTCCGTTTATTTGGGGCATGAGAGAATTACAAAAAAAAATTCCATGTATTTAGAGTAAACAAAGGATGTTTTTCGCAGAATGTGCAGCATTTGGCTAATTCAGCACACGTTCTTCACGTGAAGAAGCCTTCAAATAAACGACGATGTTCCTCGTTGCATTGTCGTTTGAAGAGAAACGTTGTGTTGAGGCAACTTACTCATTAAATACAGGAACTCATTCATTAACGTTTTGACAGCAATGGGTTAAACTTAAGTTCTATTTTCATTTAAAATTTAATGTGAAATGTAGCAAGTAACTTTGAAAATAGCAAACATTAACTGGATCATGCCTCCATTTAGGTTTAATTAAGCATTTAATATTTAGTTTGTGACTACTGATCAGTCAGCAGCATTATGAAAATTCCCTGCGTGGCCACCGGTGGCGCACGTTGCAGTCAAAGAGTTAAATCGTTTCATTGAGTGTTGCTGTCGTCACAGTTCTCTATTATCATCATGTTTATTTTCATCAGCCGCCACAGTTGTCTATTATCATCAGCCACCACCGTTGTCTGTCATCGTCATGTATATCATCATCATGTATATCATCATCAGCCACAACAGTTGTCTGTCATCATCATGTATATCATCATCAGCCACAACAGTTGTCTATCATCATCATGTATATCATCATCATGTATATCATCATCAGCCACAACAGTTGTCTATCATCATCATGTATATCATCATCATGTATATCATCAGCCACAACAGTTGTCTATCATCATGTATATCATCATCAGGCGCCACAGTTGTCTATCATCATCATGTATATTATCACTTGCCACTACTGCACTAAGCAACGCTATCTTCCGAGCCCTGACTGTGTCAAAACAACAGAATTTGTCCCACGCACTCACAATGCAGAGCTAAAATACAATTACGAGGCACACAGAAAAGACGAACTCAGAGGAAGCACAATAAGATGATTGCTAAATGAGGGGAATTGACTCTGATCAATAAAGTTGCTCATTATCAAAAGCTCGAAGCCATGACAATAAAGGAGATTTCCGTTTAAACTTTCAATGGAAAACTGCAAAGCTCGAGCTTTGTGGTTGTGAACTTCATCTCTTACTGCGCGAACTGGCGTACAACTGCAGCACGGCAGCACAATGCTGTACACACACAACTGCAGCACGGCAGCACAATGCTGTACACACACAACTGCAGCACGGCAGTACAATGCTGTACACACACAACTGCAGCACGGCAGTACAAGGCTGTACACACACAACTGCAGCACGGCAGCACAATGCTGTA
>JACJUY010007853.1:0-13305 GCA_014220935.1 Platorchestia sp. MABIK
TAAATTTAGCCGAGAGGCATCGATTGGAAACATAAAATGGCTATTTTTTCGCGCTGAGTACCGTAAAGAGCCAAACCTTCTCTTATGAACTTTGAAAAATGAAACGTATCTGGTTAGAAAAAAATAAACTCATCATAGTAGTTTTGATGCGTAGATTTCATTGCAAATGAAATTCAGAGTTCAATGTAGGGATAAGAATATAAACTAATATAAATTGTAGACGACTCTGAAAGACAAAAACTTGTAAAATTGGATTTTTCAAGCGTTATGATGAAAATCGAAAACGAGGCAAGGTAAATGTCCTATTTTACGAGACCATTGATTTTTTTCATAGCAGATGCAATGGCACACAATTTATTTTCTCAATTTATCTCTGCAGTGGGGAAAAATCATCGTATGAGAAAGGAAGGGGAAACAATATTGGACAGTTTCGAATTATTTAGACATATTTTATAAATCTTTTATACCGTTAAAACGAGTCTTTTCCACAAGATATACATTAGTTCCATCATCACTCAGAACTACCACATTGGACAGGACGAGGCATAACTCAACTTGTTGGACCGACTTAGTTCAATGATTCCTGTGTAATTCAGTTCCCTTGAGCTACATACGTTTACAATTTCTTATATTCGAGAATTTTTAACCTATACGCACTCTAAAATAAACGTTTTAATGTGAGTGGATGAAATGATCATTCACAATAATTTATTTTATTTACTGTTAAAATAGGTGATGATGCAACACAGAATTGCATATTCTGTAATTGTAGAGTTAGAAAGTGCACATTCAAAAAAAGAGCTAGGTTTCGTTTCAGTTTCGAGCAATAGGCTCATCATTTCGAATCATTGAATGGAAAGAAAATAAATATTTCGCAAAAGCTCGCTTTTTCAACAACTAGAGAAGAAATGACACCCAAGACCCTTTTTAAGTGATCCATCATCGTTTTTTTCACGGATGTTAGAAAGCATCGAGTTCCAAGTCTTAATTCCAATAAAATGGAAAGTGTATTGAGATCTAGTTTTTTTTCCGCGGGGAGTGTGAATTTTGGTCTGTTCCTAGTTCAATGTTCATGATGTCCAGTTTAAGAAGTTAATATTTGTTTAATTTCTATATTGCCATTATCATTCAACGATTTCGTCATGAAATTCACTAAGAAAAGTGGCAGGTGTCTGAGAGCTTGTGCATTTCTAAGTATTTAAATGAATCGTTGGTATGGGCATTGATTTCAAGTGTCTTATTGCTCTAAATGATCTTTTTCGTATAGTAAATTATACATTCGTTTTATTGATGTACGTGTCAAAAATGGACACTTTAGCTAATGCATTTTAACGCTACGTGTCTCGTCATAGTCTTTACTAACAGTTAATTTTTTGTTATGTACAGAATGTTGTTGTTTGGCCAAATGTGTAGCATAGAAATTGGCCACACGAAAGTCATTTTAGCCTCTATAAGTGGATTGAAAACCGAACTTTTTAAAGTATATGGTCTAAAGATCTAAAAAAACACAGGCCTTGCAAATCCATATTTTAGAACGCCATCACATGGCAAGTGATTGGTGTGAAATATGAACAAGAAGTGCTGCAATTGTAGATAACGATCATGAAAACAGCACACATGCACCATCTTCATCAGGGTTCCTAGAAACTGAAGATTTACATACGTACAAGTGTTCATAATTTCCATAATTGTTTCCATTACATATGTGCAAATGTTTATAATTTCATCAACATACACATGCCTGTTCGTAGGATAAATATACTATTTCTCACTTGAATGCCATTCAGTATCTCATAAAACTTGTTTTTCATCTCCCAAATTCTAATCATATTCTATATTAGGCGAGGAAGATTTTATACACTAACTCCATTTGTGTCGTTTTGGAGAGAGACTGTGAGCACTGGTCCAAAGTTTTCTTCATTCTGAATTTTTTTTATTTTAATCAATGATTTAGTTAGAATTTATTGGCTCTTCAAAGCCCTAAGCGGGTCATGAAACTCGAGAAAGCTAATGGAACAGTTCGTGTGGAGGAAAATAATCTTTCACGAAAACCATCATAATCATTAAAAGAAAGACCTGTGTAAATAGGAATAAATGAAGAAACATAGTTCAGTTCACATGAAGAGTGAACTGAACTATGTAACTATGTAACTCTCTTCATGTGAACTGAACTATGTAACTTGCACTACATTTTACATTTGGACGAACACAGCGTTCGATGCGCAAAACGATATAGCAGCCTGTCTACGATTTAGTTTCAAGACTTTCGTAAACAAGCTGATAACACTTTTTATTTCTATTTTGTAGCAAAATTGCGCAAGATTTTGGGTCACTGAGATCATGTTCCTAGATTTGCTTCAGTACTCAGAGACACGGAATTAAGGATGCCGCAGGATTCTTGCTACAATATTTACTTCAACACTCAGATACTCAAAATTAAGTAGCCTGCAGGACTCAAGTATACTGAGGTAATATTTTTGTTTCCTTCAATCATGAATTTTTGCTTCTGTTGATACAGTAAACTATATATGCGTAATTTATTCGAATTCACGTTTTGTCGTCGGTTCTTACTAACCTCATCTAATCCGGATATAAATTAGTTCGAGTTATTCTAATAAAACGATGCGTTCTTCAAGTTATGGATGCAAGTGTAAAAATTGGGAATAATTTTCATTCATTCGAGCTTAAGGTTCATAAAAGATAATATCATTTTAGTCGAAGATCGAATACATGTTAAGTTCTTTAAGCAGAGATTAGCAGGGCGACGCGTTACTGGCGACTATGACCACGATGCCAAATTAATCATTTTTTGCACTCACAACCAGGATTAGCTCGCCACAGCTTTCCATTATTTGACGATGAAAATAAACCTCAAGAAAATTTAGGTAAGAAAATGTTTCCGTTCAGAAACTTATAACTATGGGGAAACTTTTATTCTCGACTCTTGCAATGTACTTTGAATCACCTGAAAAGTATGATGCATGTCATTTTATAAATTACAATGAGAACTCCAAAAACAAATTAAACTTTCTAATTCACATGTATTTAAATTTGCAAAATCAATGACGACTTTGAATTTGTCACTTGAATATGACAACAATGAACGTTAAAATCACTTACGTACGTAGCTCACTGGACTAGATGTTCAAAAATACAAGTACGTTACTCAAGCTCGCATCTCACCAGCGTTGTGTCTTTCAGCTGCGAAAGCGGACGTTCAATAAGGACCCCGTGTTCGCACGTTGCTGGGGCTCGATAAAGGCGTGCGTGAATTGCTTCTTAAAAACGGACTGCGCCTCACGCAAGACTGACAGTAAAAAAGATTCCCGCAGCTGGAAGGTTTTCTTTTGTTCCTCAGTGTCTTGATGAATCACCCGGCCTCAGAGGTACGGTTGAACATTCTCCACAGATCCAAGGTATAACTCTTTTCTCATCCGCGCTTCATGAATTCTTTAGTCACTAAAAAGTAGTCATCACTGAGCAATCTGAAAGTGTCCATTTATACCACGTGCCTCCGAGTCAAGTCTTACCCATATTTGTATTGAAACTACGTAGCAACATTATTTTTCTCTGTAAATATTTATCACACTGTATTGTCACAACAATTTTCAGAAAAATCAATGTATGAATAACAAAAAATTAAAATACAGACGGTTACTTACAACACTGTAATATCCATTAAATATAAAATGAACAGCAAGAAAAAAAACATTCGAACATCTCTTTAAAATCATGTACGTTTCGACCGCGAAGGTTATTCGAAGCAGGTAAAATACAAAAGATTTCTAGGCAATCGTGACTGAATTGTGAGGAATCATTTATCGAATCCAAAACCTATGAAAACACTTTGAAACATGACTCAAGAAAGCTGAATAATCTACACAATTCACGAATGATGAGCGGACTGAGCATTTTTTAAAGCATGTTCATCTCACAAAAGAGTCGAACTTTTCAAATATGTTAATCTGACGTACTATGGGCGACGGCATCAATTCTCTGGTAACCTTTTAATCTTACCGGCAGACCGCTAATGTGTGCATGAAAACGTAGATAAGATTTAGAAGGATAAGAAGACAGCCAGTGGGGCAACTCTGACCAGCGTGCTCTGCTGCACGAACAGTGAGTGCTGCAGTGGTAGAGCCCACGTATTTCATCGCCCGTGTTTTGACGCACGACGAGCAAAACAATGCTTGTAGTTGACAGAGAGCTAGTGGAATTTATTGACTGAGTTAGTATGGTTACTAGTTACAGATTTATAAAGACGTTAGTTCATCTTATGTCACCTTTCAATGAAAATATCATTCGTAAGAAAAACGCTATACATTTGTTGGGTAATCATTTAGCCCCTGGGCTAGCCTCTCTCACTCTACTGTACGCATCCAAACATAAAGAAGCGTTTTACTGTAAAATTCGAAAATTTCAAGAAATTCGCTCACACCCACTGTACATTAAAGTCGCATGTCTTAGAATCTGTTTTCATTTCATGAAATAAACAGTTTTAATCATTCGTAGTCCGCAAATCTTCTTCAAATAGTGAAGGACTTATAGCTATTTGGATTCCTGTTTTTTTTAGTGTTTTCATGCGTTATTGACTAGAAAAGGTTTCATCAAAGTTCAATACCGATCACACACAAATCCACGTTTTTCTAGGTGATGATAACTTCTTTACGGTGGAAACATTACATTTTTAAGGACATGAACACACATTTACTGCTCTCTTTATTCTTCATTTGAATATTGAATAAAAATGATAACTTTGCACGTGCTGTTATTACTGCTTTACTTCTAGTGAAATACTGCGAAAAGCAAATACTGATATTGTAAAACATCTGAATGACACTTGAATATTCATTTTAAACAAAAGTACGGAACATAGTTCAATTTGAGAACATTTGAATTTGACATTTTCTTTAAAGAATTTTTATCTACCGCTACTTCATATATAACACTGCTGTGCGTATAATGTGTTATAACCCGTGATATGTGCAATTCGATCATAATATCCATCATCCTTGTGGCTATGAGTGAAGAAATGGTGAAATTACCGCTGTTTGGCTTTATAAGTTTTAGTAATTCAAATGAGTTAGCCCACTGCTGTGCTATGTGTCAAAATAAATTCACAGATGACACAAAAACGCTCGTAATACCAAGAACGTTAGTGAAACTAATAGTCAAAATTCAAGGCACTTTTGAAGAGACAAAGAAAACCTCTCTCCACGGTTTGATTTGAATCTTAACAATAGTTATACATTATTTTCAAGGGTTAGAAATGTTCGATGTGTTTTATTCATTACAGAAGTAAGTTATACTTTAGAGTTGGCAGATGTTGAGAGTAACTGATATTTTAATGACGATACCATCTACCAAACATCTTTCTTATATGTTAGATGTGAATCTTAGATAAGAATTCACTCGTTTTACTTTATGTTCTTTCAATTAATGTAATGAATCCTTAACTTTGGCGTTTGGACAAGAACGGTTCATCAGTGACTGTTATGGCAAAAATTTTGTGAAGAAAATAAAATTTTTGTGGTGCCAAATATACGAGACTTGTTTAAATAGCAATAATATTTCAGATTATCGAATATTGAAAGAAACATATCAGCCCGTGAATTGCTTTGTACAAAATGACCCCAACTAACAGCTGTGCTGCCACCGAGCATAAAGATTTCACGAGAGTCATAGGCTACGAAGTTTTTGCCATCGCTGAATATCGGCGTATCTTAATTGCTAATAATTTTATCTCTCGTTTTTTTCGGGAGATTTTTTACGTTTTAAAAGTGCCCGATCAACGAACTGACGATTGCTGTCCCTGTCAACGGACTGGCTCTGGCTGTCGTACGTAGTGATCCAAACGTGTCTCTACGTGGAAAAAGCGGCTGTCAGATACGTGGATATTTTTTGCAATCACCACGACAAAATCTGCTGGACGTTGTGGACTTCTAGCCTAGTGTAGTTCACGCAAAAAAATGACCTCCTTCGTATGTTATTAACTCGTGTATTGTTTGGTTGAGCAAAAAATTCGTGGTGAACAGCTCCCACAAAGAAAACATTACCGTTCATGTTATGCTTTAAATTATGAGTATATTTTGCTTGAAATTACATAAAACACTCATAGTAACTATCAGTTCTTCTTGCAGTGCTATGTAAGGCTTAATTATTTGTTAATAATAATTTTTGAATTGAATTTGTTCAAAAATTCCAAACAGCCGAATTCATTTCGCGTTATTCAATAGCTAAAATTGGTCAGGCAGAAATCCTTTTATGGTCTTCAATCGCTCATTTCGGGAGCAGGTTACAGTGTAATCAAGCCTTCAAATTTTGCGTTTCAAATTTTCCACTACTGAGATTCATGAGTGTTGGAACATGGTGTCAGTAAAAATTGGGTACTACAGAAGCACACTTGCCAAATACCCTTCGGGAAAAATAGATATTAAAAGAATAAGGGAAGGTATTAAGTATCAAATACCATTTATATGAGTCATCAGATTTGATACAAATCCTTCGTATGAGGCATCAATGTGATTAATGCAATTATCACATTAGGCACTCGACTTCTGTGAATACGAAATGCGAAATGCAAATGGTAGAGATGGTGAACCATCCTCGGCGGTGGTGTATCGAAATTTTCGCTCCTTCCAGAATAGTAGAAAATCTGCAATTGAAAACACGGGAATATCACTGGAAGGTAGTAATATTTAGTACATCATTTTACAATTTTTACTTTAAGGATCTCAAAGTAATGCATTCATTGAAACAGTGATTTCATTTTGCGTTATGTACACAAACTGTCCATTTGCGTACAAACTGCACCCTATAGAGTCGTTTAATTTGGCATCGCCCTCTAAAATTGAAAATGTTTGAAGAACTTGTTAACGCTGAATGCGAAGAAGTCCTCTAACTGGAATTTTATAGCTCTAAATGGAATCGGTAACATTGACTCTGAAAGCTACTCCGAAGACGATATGTATTGATTGCTACATCGCCAACGTTTATGCCCTTTCCTGAACCATTTTTTCTTTGTATTATTTGGACGATTATGGCCGTTGGATTTTATTTTAAAAGATCGCTCATACTTGAGTGAACACAAGGATGAGCGATGGCACCCAAACCAACTGTTGAAGTTCGTAAACGATACTATGCATCGAGGGTCGACGCGAGCTCAGTAGTTAGATTGAAGTGAAATAGCATAAGATCCAATGACTAGGCGAGGTTTATAGATGATGGTAAAAACCGAAAGGTCATCGAAAATTATAATCCAGAATTGAACCGCAATTCTCGCATAGGTGTTTTTACCATCTACCTAATTCTAGGCCCGTGAGGGCTAACTGAATTTTAAGATGAGCTTTTGAGTTCATAAAAATTTTATGAATCCGCGATATAAGCTGAATGATAGTATCTTGAGCAGAATTCTTGCACGATTCATTTCCCTTTTACACCTTAAATTTTTACATGTTGATGCTAAAATTTCGTTCCACAGCAGAGTTTTTAATGCAAAACTGAAAGATTCATCAAATATTAAAATCTAAAATTATTATATAACTGCAGGAAAATTTATTTAAACCCAATGTATGTGAAATTGCTCAGCCGTCGCAATTCAAGTACGATTTTTCGTGATGTCATGAGGTTTTTTCCATAATGTCGAAGAATGAATTTTCCTCGCAATGTTTAAAGAAAAACGAATTTAGTGGTCGCGTGGGAACAAATGTTTAGTGAAGACAAATTCAAGTTCAATTTTAGGCGACTTCTTTTTATAGAGCTGACGAACAGGTCAAATGGTCCCTGCCTCCTGCTGAGGTTGAGATTGCAAGCCTGGGGTTCCATTTTTGGAGTCCGCGTCTGAGTTAGAACGAACTCGGCAATAAACTTCACACGCGCCGGTGATGCGTGAGAGGCGCGGCCCGCGCGGTGGGCGCTATCGCTGCGACCAGCACTCACTGCAGAACCTCTGCAGAAAATTCTCAAAGTTTAACGACCTTGAAATCTCTCACATGAAGCAAATAAATTGAAATTCGTTTCAATCCATCCCAGTATTTGGCTTGGGTATAAAAGCTGGAGAGGAACACTTCTTCGGCACTCTGAACAGCAGCATCAGAGTGCGAGGACAGCTACAAGCATCTCAAGAACCTCTCAACTTTGTGTACTTTGTGCAACATCGGACTGACTTCAGCGGCAACGGTGAGTTCAAGTGAAACTTTTACCTTCATCATTTTCTATTTTTACGAAGCTCGAATTACAGTGGTTGAATAACGCGGTAAACTTCGAAAATGTGTCGTATTCCTTTGGACGACTTTCGAGGTTGTTCTCTAGTTTCGGTCTTGACTAAATTCAATCCCTGGAAAATTCCCACCGGTACTCGTTCTTTACGGCACAAAAAACTGATTTCCTTGTTTTCCTTACGAAAATCTTCATTCTGCAGAAAATTTCGTGTAGTAAAACCTAAGCCCCGACTCATTTGTTTCTTATTACTTTCATGACTTCGACCTCGTTTAAAAGAGAAGCATAGAAATTAGAAGTATACATATGACGTAGATTTTCATACAGGCATTTCATTTTCATTCATGGGACAGACACTCCCCACCTACATCTCATATGTCTAAAATGTTTAATTTTACTTAAATAAGAGCATTGTCGAAGCACGTGAAAATATTTCTCCACGGATATCCTGTATTCTTCCCAACAGGATCCCCTTCACTCATGTCTGTAATATTTAAACCGACTTTAAACTATTCAACTTCAAATTAACCTTCAATTGCACACGTTGCTTTCTATTTAATTCAAGGAAAAACTTTTACTGTTTAAGCCGGTATTTCTTTCCCAAAAATTAACTTTCAACATTGTAAAATTAAGTTACAATTACGTTACGTTGAGAGAAGAGCATTGATGATGTTCTGTTCTAAATTAAACTGCAACCAAATAATTTGCATGGGCATGTCTGAGTATCAATGCCATCAGACCTCACGTTGCGTTCTTTACTTTATTCTATTGGTCAAGTAACGTAGTGTTACTGGAAACAGGCATCAGGGTCCACAAGCCCAGAATTTCATGTCTCACCTCATGACGAGTGCGCAAAACAATAATAAAAAACGGATGCTTTTCGATGTCACTTCTAGCTATTCTCGCAGTCTCCAAAGCCAACTTTGTAATTAAGTATTGAAAGAAACGAATCCTGAATGTTCTGTATACATTATTAGCAGATTTAAAATTCCCCTATTGCGTCTTGACGTATCAAATATGATACAATTGAAATAAACCAGTCTGAGTCAAACTCATTTCGTCAAAGCATTGATCGTTCGATGTTTTGTGTTTACTTCATTGACTGCATAAACTTTTATCTACCATCACATCAACTTTCTCAAATTTTTGGCCTCAGAAACCTATATTTTTCCGTAAAATGTACAAGTTCAACAAAATTAATCATGAGAGAGAAATGTATAATTACCGGGCAGATTGATTTACAAGCTCCATACGTGACCATACCAGGCTTTAGTTCCACCTCAAACAATATATAGTAAACTCATGCTCCCGTTTCATGTTTTACGCTTTCTAATATATTAATTTGGATAATCTATAATTATTAAGGTAATCATTTCAGTGAAGTACGACTTGAAGTTTTGTTTTACTCAGTTTTGTTGTAGTTTAAACGCATGAGATATACTTCTAAGGTTGGTTCTAATGACTCTTACTATAGCACATCATTAACTAAGTTCTTTAAAAATTAAAAACTTCCAGACCTTAAAGAATGATCAAAAGAAAGATGGAGAAGGAACTTATGTCTTGTAAGCGTGCGATCACAGGTACCCATTAGGAGGAACTAATTTTTGTTTGCAGTTTGGAAAAGTAACGTTTGAAACTGCAGGCACTGAAATAAGACATAAGTTCGCGATGAATTTCAGATCGACGCACATAGAGTTGGTGCAGAGTGTTAGTGTTACCAACCTCGTGCTTGTGTTCCGTACATAGCAGCGAGCCAAGTCAAGTACAAGTATTTTCTTTTTATCAGGTGACTCAAGGGATGCTCATTGATTGGTCGGACTTTTATGGCGGACGTCAAACTGAGTACAGCGACAGTGGCGGCAAACCTGCAGTGTCTCGCAAACCTGGCTTTCACGGCGGTAAAAAAGCGTCAGGAAGCGTTTTGGAGTTCAGTCCAACTGGATTATCCAGCGAAGTGTCCGGAGCAGGGAGGAAAAGCAAACCCTTGTTAGGGCAGCACTTGCAACGAACCAAAGTCTGCAGTGCTTGGCAAGGCCGTCTTGGTTCTCCCAGGTTCACCAAAGCTGGAAGACTTTCCGCAGCGGTCGCTGCGACGGTGTTGCTGCTCTGCCTGCTGGGCGCGGACGGCTTCACCTCACCCACGAGTGACTGGGCTGTTCAACGACACGGG
The DNA here is from genome assembly GCA_014220935.1 of Platorchestia sp. MABIK. Classification (NCBI taxonomy): domain Eukaryota; kingdom Metazoa; phylum Arthropoda; class Malacostraca; order Amphipoda; family Talitridae; genus Platorchestia; species Platorchestia sp. MABIK. The sequence continues at coordinate 10,388 of JACJUY010007853.1, forward strand.
TAAACCAATTTTGAGAAAATATCTTCATGGTGTAGGTAGGAGATAACAATGCACTTCTCTTACTGATTTCCTCGTGCATAACCTCATTAGCAGCCTGAATGATTGTTTTCTGATCGTGTACTTGAATCAAAGGTACAATGTTTTGAAGAACCTTATTTTATTGGAATGTTTGGAGCAAGATAACACAACGGGAAAGAGACCCGATGATACGAGTGTAGTTCAACTACACACACAGAATCTTACGAACCAAAAACACTGCGCGCAGCACTTTGATATAAGCAACTCTGCGCATGGTTAGATCAGGGTTTGAATGTATTTCTATTACGTTAATTAGTTTCGATTGTGTTTTCTACATTTTTGAGCTAATCAATAATGAATGTTTTTCGATGGCATTGCGGATTCATTTTAAATTTCAGTGACGACTCTCACAATTATCCTGACCATATTTCCACGTGAATTTCAGTGTGAAGTGAGACTTCTTAAAATGAATACTGATGATAATAACAAAATTCCACTAGAAATATACTTCACAGCAATCCTAACTAACTAATTGGACTCAAAATACAAAAGTTGGCAGCTTTACAATGTTCAGTTAAGTGAGAAATTTATAGCTGATCACTAATTCAAAACACAAATAATAAATTGATTCATCGGGTGTCACACGATAGAAAAAGAACAGAGTTCTCTTGAGTTAAAGTTAAAACCAAAACCTTGCTTGTATTCACAACTTCTTTGAAAGTCCCCTTAATTTCTCTCTCGTCTTATTTCTTTAATCGTAAAACATTTTCCTGACATAGCGTGGAAAAATAAAGTTTCAATTTTTTGGACAGATTCCCGGTGAGCTACTGGAACTATCCTGCTCAGACGTTCGAAAACTCCTGCACTCCTGACACCAAGGTTCGTTAACTATGAAGCTTTACGTTATGTGAATGTCACTGAATGTGCCTCGGCTTTTGAAGAATTTCACAGATGAAAAGTTTCGATCAAAATATGGTTTCATACCTACTCGGCATGCATTTACTCACTTTTTACGAACTAAGGCTTCACATCAGTTACACGTTTTTTTCTTCTTGATTAATTTATTTGCATTCGAGCTACTGAATTTCAACGCGCTAAAGAAAACCCCCCAAAAAAGATGAAATGATCACAAGCAGAACGAATAAATTTTTCGTTAGAAGTGACACTTGTTTCAACGTTTTACGTTTATCAAATAATTCATTTCGAAAAATTATTCATGGCCTTTGCAAAAAAAACAAGAAATATTTAGCTGGTTTCTTTCACCACCAGAATGATGCGTCCATTACCAAGCCCAGTCGTCTCCCACAGAAGAGCTATGAAGGCATCTGGACGAACAGTCATCACAGAATCCAAAGACTGACATCAAAATTTTCCTCCAATGGATTGGTTTCAGAACATCAAAAATTGAAAAATGCTAAAAACATCCAGGAACAAGAACATTCGTCTCGGCGATTGTCGACCACTTCTCGAAAAGCTGTAAATTATCCATTCGAGACAAAAAATGCTGTGGAAAAGTTCCGAGTCCTGCGGAAAGTCGAAGGGCGTCGACAAAGGGTCCGAAGGCAAGATGAGACCAAAATTAACTCTTCGGACAGGCGAGCTGAATCCAAATCGTGGCCAGGTCTTCGGCGAAGTATGCATGATGCGACGAGACGAAATGCAGAACGCCGCGAAACTCGTGGAAGGATCATTGAACGCACACTTGACTCAAGGTTTCTCGAAAAACAAAGTAACAAAGCACGAGAGGTTCAGATTCAAACAAGAAGAATCGTCGCTCGATTGGGAAATGCTGGCAAAGCCAGCTATGTGCGCTCTATGCATGAGAAATCGGGCAACTCCGTAGTACAAACACGAAAAGTTGATTCACGTAGTCTTAAGAATAGATCTGATGAGCTCTTCGCCGGTACTCGAAGAGTTCATAAGCGCAGTTTCGATTCCTCAGCTGATGAGGAATTGACAGAAAATCAAAAAGCTGATTCTCTCAGACCTGAAGAACGCCGAATTAATGCTCACAGATCAGAAGACCGCCGAGTTGATGCTCGCAGATCCGAAGAACGCCGAATTTATGCTCGTAGATTTGAAGAACGCCGAATTGATGCTCACAGATCCGAAGAACGCCGAATTGATGCTCGCAGAACCGAAGAACGCCGAATTGATGCTCGCAGATCCGAAGAACGCCGAGTTGATGCTCGCAGATCCGAAGAACGCCGAGTTGATGCTCGCAGAACCGAAGAACGCCGAGTTGATGCTCGCAGATCCGAAGAACGCCGAATTGATGCTCACAGATCCGAAGAACGCCGAACTGATGCTCGCAGATCTGAAGAACGCCGAATTGATGCTCGCAGATCTGAAGAACGCCGAATTGATGTTCGCAGATCTGAAGAACGCCGAATTGATGCTCGCAGATCCGAAGAACGTCTACTTGCTGCGCGTAAATCCGATGAACGTGTAGTTGATGCGCGCAGATCTAATGAACGCCGGGTAGATGTTCGTGGATCTGAAGACCGACGTGTTCACGCTCGTAGATTAGTCGAAAACCGAATGGATGCTCGAAGATCTGATGAACGCCAAATGGATTCTCGAAGATCTGGAGGACGCCTAGTTGATGCTCATAAAGCCGATGAACGCGTAGTTGATGCTCGTAGGTCTGAAAAACACCAAATTGCTGCTCGCCGATCTAATGAGCGTCGGGTTGATGTTCGTGGATCCGAAGAACGACGAGTTGATACTCGTAGGTCTGAAGAACGCCGAGTTGATGCTCGTGGTTCTGAAGAACGCCGAATGGATACTCGTAGGTCTGAAGAACGCCGAGTTGATGCTCGTGGATCTGATGAACGTCGAATGGATACTCGTAGGGCTGAAGAACGCCGAGTTGATGCTCGTGATTCAGAAGAACGCCG